>JAWWEE010000236.1:0-17984 GCA_035221455.1 Xenops minutus | reverse complement strand
TGCTCTGCTCACAAGGGCAGAGCACACCTGTACAGATGTTCCTGCTCTGCTCACAAGGGCAGAGCACACCTGTACAGCTGTTTCTGCTCTGCTCCCAAGGGCAGAGCACACCTGTACAGCTGTTTCTGCTCTGCTCCCAAGGGCAGAGCACACCTGTGCAGATGTTTCTGCTCTGCTCACAAGGGCAGAGCCACAAGCAGTGGCTGTGGCCACTCTGTGCAAGCACCATTGCCCTCTGCTGGGTGGTTTTTGGCCCAGAACAGGGGCTGCCCAGCCCCTTCCTCCCAGCAGAGCTTTCCCAAATCCCCCTGAGCCCACCAGCCTTCCCAGAGACTCAGGGAACCTTTGGCTGCAGCTCAAAGCACAGATAATGAGCAGCCAACACATGTCACAGCCATGGCCCGGGGCAGAAGGAGCAACACCCGAGGGTGCCATGACCTAAAAAAGGGGTTTCTTCAGCAGAGTTTTGCCCCCAGCAGAGGAAAATTCAGCATCATTTTCGAAGCAAGGTCCCCAAGGCAGCTGAGGCTGTGGGGAGGTGTCACAAATCTGCACACCCTCCCTGCACTTTCTGCTTCAGGGCCCATCCATCTGTATTTCCCACCTATTCACCACTCCAGCACTTCCCACTGGGATCCCTTCAGGATGAGGCTGAAAGTCTGAAAACTCAGCTCTGGCACAAAATTCAAGAGTTTCTGTCACCCTGTGTGTGAATGATGGTAGCTGAGCATTCAGCACCCGAGGCTGCAGCTCCAGCTGAGTTCACTCACAATTCTCTCAATACATGCAGTTTAGGAATATCATTTTATATTTGGGCAACAAAAGTAATATTTAAGTAACTCAGAATTAAAGAAACACCTAAAACCCGAGGGCCGGATGGACTCTCTCTCTCTGCAGAGAAGCTCCAGCAGCATTTATCCCAGAAAACCCACTGCTGGTGACCCTGATTTCTCTCCCAGCTGGTTTGAAACACTGGCCCATGTGAGGAAAACAAGAGCCAGGAGAGCCCTGGGGCAACTCACGTGTATCGGTGGCACAGAGACTCGATGCAGATCAGCACCCGCACGTTGTCCCTGGCTCGGAGCTGCACTTTACTCTTCAGCTCACTGTGGTCTGTGGGGAAAAAACAGCAGCACTTTCAGCACACCCCAGACCACCAAGGGTTGGGGTTTGGCTGCAGAGAGACACCAGGAGCCTCGTGGCTTCTCCACTCGGTTTGGTTGGCAAAGGGTTCGAGGGGTGGCTACAAGAGGTGGGTACTGGGAGAAGCTGCCAGAAGGTTCCCCCATGTGTGATGGAGCCAGTGCCAACCAGTTCCAGGGTGGATCCAGCACTGGCCAAGGCTGAGCCCATCAGTGATGGTGGGAGAGCCCCTGGGATAACAGATTGAAGAAGGGGAAACAAATCTGTGCAGCTGCAGCTGAAGAGGGGAGTGAGAATCCCTGGGAGAAGAGATGCTCCAGGTGCTGCAGGGGAGCAGTGACAAAACCCACTCAAACCTGCCTTCAGGGAGTCCTACACCATCCCATTCATGTCTTCCAAAGTGCCTTTTGGAAGCCACCATTTCTGCACATATTTGGCCCCTGAACTCAAGGAGGGGTTGCTTGGCGTGGTGTGCTTTGGCTGCCAGCCCATGCCACTTCCCAGCCCCGAGGAGAGGCTTTGGGCCATGGTACCTCCTGGCTGGATGCAGGGAGCCCTCCAGGACCCCTCCCTGCCCTCTCAAGCAGCGTGGCAAAGGGTTCTGGGGGTGGCACTCACCGATGTGCACGTTGGCTGAGAACTGGTAGATGCCAGAGACGGGGGCAGTGAAGCGCCCCGTGGCCAGGTTCAGTCCCGTGCCCCGCAGGAAGGCTCCCTTGGCCAGGGGCTGCAAGAGGAGAAAGCAGAGCCTGAATGAGCCCCCAGCACCCTCAACAATTCCCCCTGCCCCTGGCAAAGGAGCACCCAACCTGCAGGGGAACAAAGCTGGAAACGTTAGCAGGGATAACGCCTCATCCCTCAGCATCTCGTGCCCACAGAAGGCAAAATATCAATAGGAGACACAGAGATGCCCTTTTTGCTCCCTCCTCTAACTCATCTTGGCTCAGACTGTGCTTACTGATCCCTGAGCTGGTCCTTACTGATCCCTGAGCTGGTCCTTACTGATCCCTGAGCTGGTCCTTACTGATCCCTGAGCTGGTCCTTATTGATCCCTGAGCTGGTCTTTATTGATCCCTGAGCTGGTCCTTACTGATCCCTTGCTGGTCCTTTCTGATCCCTGAGTTGGTCCTTACTGATCCCTGAGCTGGTCCTTACTGGTCCCTGAGCTGGTCTTTATTGATCCCTGAGCTGGTCCTTACTGGTCCCTGAGCTGGTCCTTACTGATCCCTGTGCTGGTCCTTACTGATCCCTGTGCTGGTCCTTACTGATCCCTGAGCTGGTCTTTATTGATCCCTGAGCTGGTTCTTAGTGATCCCTGTGCTCATCCTCACTGATCCCTGTGCTGGTCCTTACTGATCCCTGAATTGGTCCTTTCTGAACCCTGAGCTGGTCCTTACTGGTCCCTGAGCTGGTCCTTACTGGTCCCTGAGCTGGTCCTTACTGATCCCTGAGCTGGTCCTTATTGATCCCTGAGCGGGTCCTTACTGCTCCCTGAGCTGGTCCTTCCTGAGCCCTGAGCTGGTCCTTACTGGTCCCTGAGCTGGTCCTTACTGATCCCTGAGCTGGTCCTTACTGGTCCCTGAGCTGGTCCTTACTGGTCCCTGAGCTGGTTTTCACTATCCCTTGCTGGTCCCAGTGGTCTCCACTGGTGTTCTCACACACCAAATCTCCCTTTATTGGAGTCAAGAGGTCCCTATTAGTCCCAAACCCCTCCTAGATGGGGCCAAGCACTGTCCCCAGACCTAACCTGGAACCTTCCCTCCTGCTTTTTGTGAGACAAGGACAGACAAAACACTCCTATGGGTCTCCAGAGGTTTTCTACCCGCTTTGGGTCAAAATCAGATGGCTCTGATGGTGTTAAAGAGCAACTCTTGGATTCTTGGAGATCCCATTTTAGTTTCATTTCGTTCCAGCCTTGGCTCCTCCAGAACAGGCAAACCCTGGTGAAGCAACAGGAGGAGGCTTGGAGTCAAACTCCCAGCAGATTATCTGACTCAGACTAAAATAAACTCTGCAAGAAATGTTGATTGTTTGCTTTGGCCTCCTCTGAGTTTGGCTGGAGCTGGGGAGAGGCTGCAGTGGGCCAAGAAAGCACATTATTCAGCCTCTGCTTCCACCACAAGGGCACTGTGGGCAGTGTGGACGAGTCCCCTGGGAGATTTAGCCCAGGTTGGCTTTATGGCATGGAGGAGCTGCCCAAATCAGGCTCTGGGAAGGCAAACACACTGTGCTGTATCCCAAAAAACCAGCCCCAAATGCACAGCTGAGCGACCTCAAGCCCCAGATGTGCCTCCCACAGCTGGGACACAGGGGACACATTCCCAGCAGTGCAGCCACTGGTGCTCCTGCCCCACGAAGGGCAGTGGGACACCCTGGCTCAGGTGCCAGGAGGTTGTCACTGCCCCCCCTGCCCTGGTCCTCACTGCCACAGAGCATCAGCTCTCCCACACTGCTAGGAACAATTTCTGTGGCTTTGTCCTTGAAAGGAAGCAAAGCTCTGGTCTGGCTGACAAGGTGGTGAGCAAAGGTTGGATGTGATGACCTTGGAGGTGTTTTCCAGCCTAAATGGGATTCTGACTCTCAATATTTGGGTCTGGGGGTGTTTGGAGTTACTGTGTGGTAAAGGAGGAGAATGACTAACCTGCCTTTATTCAGCAAGGCTCACAAAAGAGTAATTCCTAGTCCTTGCCCATCAAGAGTTAGCTCTAGTTTTAAACTTCACACAGCTAGAAATGTTTTCTGTGTGAATATCCTGGTGAAAATATATCCCTCATGGTTCCCTGTGGATAATGGGAAACCAGCACCAATGAGCTGCAGAACAACCAGGCAATGGTCTCCAAGTCTCTGTTCATCTCTGGGCACTCATTTGGACCTGTGTGCACACACAGACACACAAAACCAGCTCAGACAATACTTTCTATTTTCTTTTTCAGAATTATAAACTAATTTTAGACTTTAGAACTTTGGAATAATCTCCATTTCCTTGTGTACACACACACAAGCAATATAACACTAACCTAATGACAGAGAGGCTGGATTCTGTTCTTAGGCCACCACTACACCATAATTTTTGATAATTCTGCTTTTTATTTCCCTCACTGAAAGAACAGGTCCAAGTCCTGTATTTGCAGAACTGCACAGTGAATTCATTCCTTTCCTGTTCCAGTTCTTAGCAGAATCAGCAACATCATTCCAAAACCACTGGCTGAGCATGGAAGGCAATTTCAGGCACCAGCAAATTATAACTGATAAAACATTCCTGTTTCTTCATGCCCTCTGTGGCTTGTTATTCTTTTGCTCCCAGAAGTAGACAATGCAGGGTGAGGTTCTCTGGGCAAAATATTCCATTAAAGCCCCGTGGCAGAGTTCCTGCTGCATTTGCTGCCTCACAGAGCACACTCACCCAGCTGCTCCAGGGATTTATTCCTGAGAAACTGCCTCTTCCCTGCACTTATTTCAGGATTTCAGGCAAAGTCCAGCCACTCTGCACCAAACCAGCTTCTCCTCCTCCCATCCCAAATGTGTGGGATTCTCTGCTATTCCAGGGTAGGGATGCACCACCTTCCTCATCCAGCACTAAACTTCACCTTCAGCTCCACCTCAACCCACTGGGGACCATGGAAAGCACGTGGGTCACCTTTCCTGATGTGATTCCAGTGAAATTCCTGGGTCCTGGATAAATCCCACTGCCATGGGCTGGCAGAGGCTGCAGTTCCTTCAGTTCTTGCTCTTCCAAGAGGCAAACAGGAGAAACCTCAGGTGTGAGACACAGGAGGGAGAGGAGTGTCCTGTGTTTCATCCCCCAGACCAAGGGAATTGGGAGACCAAGGGGGAGGGAATGTTCTTAGAGGGAAGTCAGCACTGAGGGATGAGAAAATTGAGGAGAAAATCCTGGTACTCGAGGTCAGAGTGACTCAGACACCACAATAAAATCAGAGGACAGTGATAGCTCTGCCCACTATCTCCAAACCCCCTGGCTAAGCTCCAAATCCAGGAATCAGAGGCAATCCCTGCTATCTCCCTGAGAAGGATCAAACTCTTGGCTTCTTCACACTAAACTGATGGAGTGCTGGGAGTGGAATTATCCCCCTCTCCTCCCTCGACTATCTCAAGACAATGTTTTAAACCTTGCAAGAGCAGCCACTGTCTCACTCCCAGCTGAATTCCCCTGGCTAAAAAGCTAAAACCAAAGGGAAAGGTTGGCATCCCAAGCCTTGCCAGCCTCCCCCACCAGCTCTGGGCCAGGGGCACTTCCAAGGGAGCTGGGCACAGGATGCCAAAGCTTGGGAAGGAGCAGCCCACGCAGCAGCCACTGCTGAGATGTCTTAATTCCCATTTTCCCTCCTAATTAATGAGGCAGCAGATCTCCCTGGCCCTGCCCACACCCCAAGTGCAATCTTGCCTGGGTGCCAGCACCCACAGGGCTGTCAATCCAAGCTTCCACAGGGGTGTTTGGGAAAGCTCCAGGGAAGAACCCTGGCTAGAACACAACCACTGCCTCGAGTCCTGCAGATGGGAGAAGCCCAGCAGAAAAACTGCCCTAAAAGACAGGACCTTCCAGCAGTGGCACTCAGAGCAGCTGGTTAGGACATCCTTCTAATACCGTGGTGCCCAAAACTGCCCCAATATTGCAGGTGACGCTGCCCCAGCAGGGACAGAGCAGGGACAATCCCCTCCCTCGATGCCCCCTGATGCCCCCCAGCCCCTCCTGGGGCTCTGGGGTGGGAAGGGAAAGCTGGAGCACCCAAAACCCACCCGGAGGAGCAGCAGCAGGAAGAGCAGCCCCAGGGAGGGGCAGCAAGAACCTACTAATTTCTTGTCTTTCCCTTTGCAAAGCTGGCTGCCAGGGCACTGCTGCCCCCTGCCCAAGCCATGCTACACCCATGGCATCCCAGCCTGAGAGCAGCCCCTGGCATGAGCCTTCCCCTGCAGAGCCACCCTGGCACCAGTGGCTGGGGCAGCATTCTGGTCCCCACTGAGCTCCCTCCTCACCGACTGGAAATTCTGCAGTTCCACCAGGGTCTTCTTGTCCACGGTGACCTGTCCTTTCAGCTTGCAGTGGAATGCCTCCTCTACACGCCTGTGGGATGGGGCTTCCTCCAGGGAGAGCAGCAGTGGGGGCAGCTGGCTGGGCTGGGCTGCCACAGCCAGGGATGCTCGGTGCTCGATGGCTTCTGGGCAGGGGGGAGAGAGCAGGAACACAAAGGTTCAGTGTCACACCTGGCCCACGAAGCCACGAGGGAACATTTGCAGACCTGCCACTGTGGTTTTCCCAAAGCAGCAGCTCACAGAGGCACAGAGCTCTTTACCTTTCAATATCTCCTTAAACTCCTGCAGAAGGACTTCTCGGGTGACTTCAGCTCCAGGGGCTCCCGGGGGTCCCTGGGGACCTGGAGGTCCTGGGGGTCCAACGAGGCCACGCTGAGAGAGGGACCAAAGGCAAACATGTCAATTGGAACCAGACACTGACCAAAAATCCTCTGAGCCAGGGGGAAGTTCTACCTGAGGTGCCCCCTCCACCATCAGGTCAGACACAGAGCCTAGAACTGGCTGTCTATCCAGCTGTGAATTCCAGCACTTGACCCTAGAACTGGCTGTCTATCCAGCTGTGAATTCCACCACTTGACCCTAGAACTGGCTTTCTATCCAGCTGTGAATTCCAGCACTTGCCCCTAGAACTGGCTGTCTATCCAGCTGTGAATTCCAGCACTTGGAACTTGCTCATTTTATCAGCCTGTATCAGTATCAGCCTCAGCCTGGCCTTTCAGCCTCTTATCTGAACTGGAATATCCACCTTGCCACGCTTGGCATTATGAATACATTGCTCAGCCCCAGGGATCACACACAGGGATGTTTGCTGGGATGGCAGAGCTCTCAGAAGGGAAGAGAAACATCCCCAGCACCTGGAAAGGTCAGCTCCAAACACCTGAGAGCTTTGAACCAGCAGAGCAAACAGGCAGCAGGGTTGTCAAGGCTCTTGGGAGGTCTGTTCCTGTTTCCTCAGGAACCTGCATGGTCAGCTCCTGCCTATCAGCTCCCTGAGAAATAAAATCACTAAAAGCATCCAAAATTGTCTAAGCAGTGGATTAAAAGTGCCCACATGCTCAAGGGTCACTCAGCAGCTGATCAGTGGCTCATCAATTAGAAATGAACTTGATTAATATATCCTTTGAGATTCTCTGTCTAGTGGAATTAAAAAATTTGCAGAAGATGATTTTATTTCTGCTGAGCAGAAAAATAAGCAAAATAAGCTCAGTCCAAGAAGAGAATTGACTGGGGCAGTGGAATTCCCACCCCTTCTCTCCCAAAGCACCCAACACTTACTGTCTCCAAGTTCCCCAAAACACTTAATGGAACACAAATAAATGGAAGCTCAGCGGGCTCTGGGGTGGGAAGGGAAAGCTGGAGCACCCAAAACCCAGCCCGAGGAGCAGCAGCAGGGAGAGCAGCCCCAGGGAGGGGCAGCAAGAACCTACTAATTTCTTGTCTTTCCCTTTGCATCTCCTCTTGGAGGTGTTGCCGTCGTCCGGGCGGTGCACGAAGGAGATCCAGGTGCGCCGGGGGTCGGTGATCCGGGGGTCTGGGGACTCCAGCATCTGACCAGAAACAAGAACAGACGCTCAAACCACTCTTTGGCCACCACATGGACTCAGAGAATGCCAAGTGTCCAGACCAGGCTCTTGGCACCCGCTAAACCACAGCCCCAGCCAAGCACTGAAGGGGTGCTTGAGAAATCAGTAGGAGCCAAGAGCTCTGAGTGTCCCTCTGAGACCCTTCTCAAGCTGCTGGGGCTCTGAGCCCTCTGCCAGTCCTAGACATGCCACAGCAGACCTGCCCACATGCCAGAGACTGTTCCCTGCTGGCATCTGACCTTTATCAGTTGGCTCGAACAAGGAACCCAGATTAGCACACACAGGAAACCTCGAGGTGCTCAAACCACAGGCTGCAGAGGGATGAACGTGCACAGAGAAGAAAGCACAACCCACAGGGAAACAAAAAATCCATGGCTGGCCACAGAAAAGAGGTTTAATGGCCAATGTCACTGCCTTGCCCATTCCTGTGTGCTGCAGGTGGATTGTCACCACAGAGAAACCATCCAGGAGAGCTTTGGCACCAGTGCCTGGTTCTGGGTCCTTTCTGAGCAGGCTTTGGGCAGAAGAGATGCCATGAAGGGCATTGAGCTCCTCCAAGCCTGCCCAACTCAGTGTCCTGAGCAATGACAGGGACCTTGCCAGGTGCTTCCAGTGCCACTGGGTTGGCTCATCACCAGTGCCATTTGGCTCCCTAAATGCCACTCCTCAGGGAACCACACTGAGGTTTGATAACACTTCTACTCCCACTTATTAGAACAGATTCCCTTGCATCAAAGAGGAGAGAACAAGCCCCCTTTGGAAAGCAGGTGAGGTCCCAGTTACAGCAACCCATGTCACTAAGGGCAACAGGATGGCAGATTTTAGCTGGGAATAACAGGGCAAGCCCATTTGGAGGGGAAAAGACCAGAATCTCTGTGATCTGCTGTGAAAAATCCATGCAGCATAAACTGTTCCAAAATTAAATCTTAGGAGGCTGCTGGAGTTCCAGCTTGAGGTTCTAAGGAATGGTGGTGCTTGTGAGTGGATGCAGAGCCTGAAAATCCATCCATCCATCCATCCATCCATCCATCCATCCATCCATCCATCCATCCATCCATCCATTCATCCATCCACCCATCCACCCATCCCTCCATCCATCCATCCATCCCTCCATCCATCCACCCATCCATCCATCCATCCATCCATCCATCCATCCATCCATCCATCCCTCCATCCCTCCATCCATCCCTCCATCCATCCCTCCCTCTATCCATCCATCCATCGATCCACCCATCCATCCCTCTATCCATCCATCCATCCATCCATCCCTCTATCCATCCATCCATCCATCCCTCCATCCATCCATCCATCCCTCCATCCATCCACCCCTCCATCCAGGCACAGAGCTTCCCCAAAATCAGGTGGGAGTGCAGTGAGATGAGCAAGGGCAGTTGTTAAACATCTCAGGTCCTGTGGAGCCAACTGTCTCAGGCCCAGAAAATCAAGACACTTCACCATATTCATTCTGGGGGAATTAATCAGAGTTCTGGTTATCCACACTCCCCACAATGCTCAGGTTTGGTATGTATTGAAAACAAGAGCAAGACTATCTAGTTCATTATTTCTGTACCAAGGTCAGCCTCCAACACACTTTCTACTGGTGTAACCACATTTATGGTCAGCCATAAATTGTGTGTTCACTCAAGGGCTTCTGGTAAGTTGTTTTAGCTAATTTATTCTTCACCTTTTTAATTGCTTCACCCCGGGCTTGAAGAGCTTTCCAAAATTCCACTGGAAAGGGATGGAAATGGAGCAGCACAGAAACACCAGGTATTGTGAGATCAGTCACCTCAGTCAAACAATTCCATCTTCCCACAGATTGCTTGACTTCAACATGAAGGCATGAAACCCAGGGGCAAAGACCCAAACAGTTTAGACCAGCACAGGAGGTGCAGCTTATTTCTGCACCAAAATGCAATATATTTACCAGATTCCTGGAGGTTTAATGGGAGCAGCTGCTTTTTCCCTACCCCACTTCACGTGGGAACAGAGGGGTGCAGCACCAGCACACACGAGCTCACACCTGCAGAGGACTTTTAGGAGGATTTCAGTTTATAAAGCTCATAAATGCAGGGAAAACCCTCCTGTGCTGTGCCCAAAGGTGCCTTTTTGGGGACTGCCAGCGTGGCAAAGCTGCAGAGCAGTTCACAAAGCAGAAGAAAACAATTTATTAATAGAAGCCCCCAGCTCAGGCAGGGTACTCCCTCCCAGTGCACCAGGAGCCAGCAGGAGGACAGCTTGGGTGCAGAGAAAATGGAAATAAACCCAGTCCATCCCTCAAAAAGGGCTGGTTCCTGTGGCAGGAACCTCCAGTACACACTAAACACGAGACAGAGCCTCAGGAACTGGGATGGGGAAGAGAATATCCAAATATTCCTGGTTTCCACTGGTCTGCAGGGCAGGCACAGAGTCCCCTCCACTGCACAGGGGAGCAAAGAGGGCACTTGGAAGCAGAAACCAGCAGCCATGGGCAGTGAAGGCAACCAGATGTGCCTTCACAGCCATGGGCTGTGAAGGCAACCAGATGTGCTCAGCCCTCCTGGAGCTCCAGCTGTGAAGGAACAGGCCAGAGCACATATCTTGTCACAGAGAAAAAAAAAGAAAACAGAAATCCAGATGGCACATCATCCCAGAAAAAATAAATTAAACCCCTCCTGAAGTCTAAAAAAAACCCCAGTAAAACGAAAATAATAATAAAAAAAATCCCCTCCCTCTGCAGTGGCTTGGTGAAATCCCAAATCCCTGCCCAGGACAGTCCCCAGCTCCTCCAGCAGCAGGGTGATTGACAGTTCAAATGAATGTTCCATCCTTGTGGTGTTATTATTTAATTACTATGGCATGCAGGAGCAATCCCAGCAATAAGCATGCAAGCCTCTGTTTTTCTTGGCAGCAGGAGCCTCGAGCAGCCAGGCAGACCTTGCAGCCAACCCAGGTATCAGTGGGGACTGAGAACAGCCTGGGAGTCCCAGCAAGGGGAATTTGGCCCTCGTGGGGTGGTGTTTGCAGAGCAGGGATGTCCTGCAGCACTCAGGGGGGATCCTCATGGTAAGGACAGGGAAATCAGGCCTTGCTGCTTCAAACAGAACCCCCAAAATCAGCCAAAGCCCTGCCAGCAGTTTGTAATGAACTTTCAATCAGGGCTTTTTTACCATGGCTTTGGAACCTGAACACAATGGCACCTTTCACTCCAGGAGCAGGGGATGACACTGGGCAGGAATCAGCCCAGTCTCTCCCCAGTTTCCCTCACAAGAAAGGACAGGTTGAGCTGTAATTCAGGGCTGGGCACAACCAGAACCTGTGAGTCCCTCTGGCTCCAGCTGCCAGGACAGCACCCACTGCCCAGGGACAGCCAGGATTCAGCCAGCAGGCAAGGAACTACCAGCAGAGTTTGGATCCTGAGAAGGTTCTGAGCCTTAGCTGAACTTTCCTGACATTCCAGAATACTGGGACCTAGTCTGCATCTCTGCTAAAAACCAGTGGGAAATGGGTAAAACTCATTCCAGAGTCTGGGTGGATAGAAGGCAAAAGTCACCACCACCTGTGAGCACATTTGGGCACCCAAAAGCCTCTCAGCGTGTTCTCAGATGGGTCAGCGTGGAAGGAAAGCAGGAGAAGGTTCTCATTTTGTGAGAGAAATCTTCCTTTCCACCTGCCAGGAGTCAGAGATGTGTCTCCAAGAGCAGACCCCAAACCACTGCACTGCAGTCCCTGCCTGAGGTTCCTGCCCTGCAGCTCTGCTCAGTTATCCATGGATTTGTCCACCCGGGAGGAAATTGTATTTAAGAGTTCTTTGCTTAATAGTTAAGCAGTTGCCAGGCACAAAACAAACTTGGCTAAGCCTTTCAATTTTCTTAATACCCCTTTCTGTGTGGCTACACCTGATTTCCAGCAGCAAGAGCATTGTCAGCTTCATTAGGAAATGAGGAGGGAATTATTTATTCCAGTAGTGTGTTTGGCTTGGCCCAGGGTGCAAAGTGACAGACCACTCTTCTTTGAGCACGAAACCCCCTTGTGTCAGCTGCTAATAACTTACAGCCTGGTTATTAATGAGATGGAAAACCAAGGTCCTGACCACTTGTGGTTTTCACAGATCTCTCAAGAATTTTCCCTAGAGCAGAAGTGTTAGGTTTGGTATCTCAGCCAAATCCAAAAGGGAATTCCTACCTCAATTCCCACTATGTTTTGTGATTATACATTCCACCTGGCTGCTCTAAGCAGTTCTCTCAGAAAGCTTCTCCCTGCCCTCGCCCACAAACCGTCTCCAGCAGTCACACCCCTTAATGAGTCTAACGAATCTCCTGGACTGGGTCATTCTGGGGGAGAAAACACGAGGTTTCTCACAGTGCTTTTGACATTATTTCACACGGGCCACGAGGAATTGCTGGGGTTCTGTGTTATTTCTTCCAGCCCTTCTTGTCCATAATATTCCAGAGCAAGACTGGCAGGGATGTCAGATCCAAACCATAAGAGACACCAATAGGTGGGATAGAGAAGTCCCAGTCTGGTTTCTCCCACGTCACTGAACCAACTGGAAGCAAAAGATCTCCAAGACATCATTCAGGGAGATTTAAGTGATCAGGCAGGTAGATCTGGGCCTTGGTATCTGGCAGAGGGAGGATTCCAGCTGGGAGGGACATCCATAGGTTGTCCAGTCCATACCCACACAGGTATCTCCAAGGGATATCAGGGGGATGGTGCCACACTCTGCTCAGCAACAGGATGAGGAGAAATGGCCATAAACCAGGACACAACAAGTTCCACCTCAATGTGAGGAGGAATTTCTTTCCCTGGAGGGTGGCAGAGCCCTGGAAGCAGGGAGGGTGTGGAGTGTCCCTGTCTGGAGCCATCCCAAACCCACCGGGGTGTGTTGCTGTGCCACCTGCTCCAGGTGACCCTGCCCTGGCACTGGGGTTGCACTGGGTGATCTCCAGAGGTTCCTTCCAAGCCAAACCATTCTGGGATTTGGGGATTCAATACCCCCTGCTCCAAGATGAGCCAAAGCACCACGTGCAGGCAGGTGAAGGCAAGCCTGGCAAGTGGCAGCTGCAGGTGCTCCACCAAACCCAGGAGGAGGGAGAAGATCCAGCAGATTAAACCCTCTGTATCCATCACTCATGTTCTGCTCTCTCTCTCTTAGTCCCTCTGTGTCAGAGAAGAAAACCCTCATGTGCTTGGCAAGCCCATCAGACTGTCAGCAACTCAAAGATAAGAGTGGAGAAAACCTATTTATTTTTAAAGAAAAATTAAAACCCCAAACAGACTCACTATTTCCATGGAAATAGCAGGTTTATCAGATTTGAGACTTCTGCCTCCCTGTTTTAGCAGAGGTTTCACCACATGACTCATGGACTGTGAATGTTAAAGGGGAGCTTTCTCCACTCCTATTTTAAAAGAATTCCCAAGAGACTTTTGTCCCAAACTGTTTTGCTTAATTAGAAGGAAAACACATCTACCTTTTCAACAGCTCGAATAAAAACCACTACTCCCAGCTCATAATTCTTTCCCTGCTCCTTCTGCCCTGATAAACCTACCAGTTGGCCACAGAGCCTTCCAAGGTAAACACAGCTTTCATTTTTACTGCACCAGGCCACAAAAATTCCATCTTTCCTGTTATGTGCAGTAGAGGATTCAGTGGGACAGGCAGGGCATCCTCCCACGAAACAGAACTACCCACAGAGGCACCTCCAAGGCTCTAAAAGATAAGTCTTGCCCAGAGAACAACCCTCCATTAGGTAAGGACAGCTAAACTGGGGGTTTGTTTCTTCCCTTAGTGAACAGAAATTGTGATGGCTTACTCTAAAATACAACTTTTGCCCCCAGGAATGGTGGCAATTCTTAAGCACTGAATTTGTAGTTTGTGTAAAACCCTCCCTTAGCCTGGGCAGGTGCTACAGAAATATAAAACACAATAAATACACTATTTCAAAGCAACACTTAACTAGCCTGGGCTTCAACTCCAACAGATCCCAAGGAGAAAAAACTCCCCCTGCAAAATTTGGAAGCGACTCCCATCCAAGATTTGGGTTGTCCCACCCAAGATTTGGGTTGTCCCATCCAAGATTTGGGTTGTCCCATCCAAGATTTGGGTTGTCCCATCCAAGATTTGGGTTGTCCCACCCAAGATTTGGGTTGTCCCATCCTTCCCAAGCACAACCTGCCTGAGCTGAACTCGCCAGCTCGTCCTGCAGCCAAACCTTTGCCATGGATATTTTAAAGCAAAGGATTTCAACACAGAAAGTGCAGCTTCCAAACAATGCCTGCTTTAATGAATGCCCACGAGCCTCTGGGTTTTTCCAGCCCCAATGCATGTGTGACTGGATCAGCATTCACCAGGGCCAGTTCCTGCTTGTTTTTGCAATCAGGAGACATCCTGCTCCTGCTCCAACACACCGAGGCAAATGAATTCCAGCAGAAATTCTGCTTTAGCTGCCCCAGCTCCGTGTCTGGCCCCTCTGCAAGAGCAGGGGGAGGCAGTTTTGGGGTGAGCAGGAGTGATGGATCAGAAGCACCCCAAGAATTCGGTGTGTGCACAACCTGTCCTGAGAGAGCCCAGTTTGGGGAGGCTGCTCCCAGCTATTTCCCAGAGGGCTATTTCCCAGACCTGCCCAACCTTAACCAATTACTCTCCCAGCAGCCCTGAGTGGGATATTTAGGATGGCAGCCCAATTGTTCCAGCTCAGCCCCTGGGCCATGCCCCAGTTCCTGGCAGGTTTGCTCTCCATTGCTATAGTGACTGCCAGCCCTAATGCTGCTGATCAAAGTCGTGCTCCAGAGGTCACTCTGTCCTGACAAGGGACATTTGTGTGTGAGCAGGAGGGGAGAGGCTGTGTGACAGGGGACACTGCCTTCCTGCTCAGTCTTGCAGTCTGCCTGCCACTCCATCCTGCTCCTAATCCTAAAACCTGCTCTTAATTCTCTAAGCCCCGCTGCTATTCCCGAGCATTCTATACAAAGATTCATCCTAAAGGATTTGGGAGTGCTCTGTGACTGGAAGTTTTTTGGGGTGATTCTCCCAAACATGTAACTGGAGGGACCCTAATCCTGCTCCTTTCCTGGAGCCACCAGCACCACCTCAGACACAGCCCCAGCTCCACCCAACCTGCCCAGCTCTGAGTTCCAGCCACATTCTCTTGTGGAAGCTCTGGCATTCTCAGCTGTTTATACTCTTGTATTTGCTTAAGAGAGGTTTAAAATAACATATCAGGGCAAAGACATACATTAATGTCCCAGCATCATTACCGTGCTAGCCCACTTGCGTTAATTTTAAGCTGTTTCTGACCCTGTTCCTACATTAGAACTCTAAAATGTCTTCACTCTTAATCAGCTCCGATGGGACTGGAACTCCAGCCATGTGTGTTCCAAAACAACCATAAATTGTAGTATTTGCTCCAGTAAGCCAGAAAATCAATCATGCAAAGGCAGAAGAGGGAACATTTCCCTTTAAAATCAAACAGCCTTTCCCAAGGTTGCCCTAAATCCCCGGGCAAAGGAGCCAGCATCACTCTCCTGGCACAAATAAGCTCTGCCAACACCCCAACACCCACCTTGGGATGCCCGTGCAGCTCCTCACTGTTGGAGAGGGTCGTGTTGAAGGGCTCTGTGTACTGGTTGGGCTCCTTCTTCACCTTCCTCTCTCTCTTGGCTGCTGAAACCCTGAAGAGGCAAAACTGCTGACAAAGTAAAGTTGCCACAAACACCCAGGTGCACCCCTTCATTTTGGGAGGGGAGGGAGGGGCCAAGCCAGGCAGGGCACTGTCCAAGCACAAAAACCTGCAGCACCAATAAAGGAAGAGACACAGATTTCTCTCCCTGCAAAAAAAATCAAAAATAGCAAGGTTGGGAGCACTAAAGAAGGTCCTCTGGGCTATGTAATGTCAAATGGGCAGCAGGAAGGGATGTGCTGGTTGCTGGGAGATGTCTGTTCAAGCGGGACACGTGGAAATGGTACAGATAAACTTGTTTAAAATCTGGCTTCACTCGGAGAAGGAGGTAAGTCCATTCAGCCTCTGGGAGCTTACATAAATCCAAGAGGCCCTGAGAAGTCCTGCCACCCACCTCGAAGGGTTGCTCTCCCCTCTGCCCCCCTCGAGTGAGTCTTCAGGCTCGTTTCGAACGCACTCAACTATGAAACCTGGAGAAGTCCAACTGCTCTGGGCAGCAATTGCTCAGGCCAGAGCTGACAACACAAACTCATTAAAGGGTGGTGGGGGGGCTCTGCTTGTTCCTCTTCACCAAGGGATTTCACTCTCTGTCATCGTGTTCAGAGCAAAGCAGGCTTGAATACATCCCATCCATTCCCCCTCCTCAGTGCCAAGTCCTCATCCTCTCCTTGCAGGGTGCAGGGGACTGGAATCCAAGGCTGCTACAGCCACTGCTGCTCAGGAGGGGCTGGAAGCATCCCAGCTCAGCCAAGCCTTGCCAGGAGCACACAGATTGCTCATATCCCTGCGGGGAAAACGGGGAGCAGCAAAGACTCTGAGCGTGTCCCCAGGTCCGTGGGCAGCAGGAAAAGTTTTGCCAAGTGTAGCTGCTCTCCCTCTTCAGCTGAGTTTCTCCTCTCTCTGCTCTGAGGATGAGCAGCAGGTCGTGGTGCTGCAGCTCTCAGGGTGCAGAGCCTCGTGGCTTTTGCATCCTCATCTCCCCCGAGGCAGGCAGGATTCCAGGTACACTCTGAGTGTCTTCACTCCTCTTGCTGCTCCTTCCCCCAGCTGCACGCTGGCAAAACCCTCCTCAGCTTTTGCTTCACCTCTGCAAAGAAGTCCTGCTTTCCTCAATGAGTTCCCATCAACTTCAAGAAAAGGAGGAAAAAAAAGAAAAAAGGGGAAAAAAAGAGAAAAAAAAAGAAAAAAAAAAAAGAGGAGGGCTCACATTCTCATGAGCTGTCAAGCCTATTCTCTTCACATTCCTATTAGACTCCCTGATAAGTGGAGCTGGCCCGTGTGCCAGGCAGATTTAAATCAGTGCCCATTCCCTGCTCCCTCCCCTCAGCCCTGTCCTGTCCCTCCCCTTCATTATCTCAGAGAAATCACCATTTTTCTGGGAACTTTGTAGGGCTGCACAGGAGTGTATGGTAGAGCTGAAAATGTGTGGCTTGGACTAAGGGCTCGGCATCCTCCAGGAGGACCCAGCAGAATCCTGCCTGATTCCCAGCCCAAACCTGCCCTGCTTTCCCCCAGCTCTCAGCAGAGGGGGGCTCAGGGGGGCTCATTCCTTTCCTGGGTGGGCTTTTGGGTAAAACTCCCAGAAATCCAGTTGTTCCCCATGCCCTACCAGCGTTTCAGAGGGGGAGCTTGATGTGCTTGGACACTGCAAAGCTTTGCCACCACCCAGAACAAATATCCTCTTCTTTCTACAAGCACGGAGAGAGATGCAAAGGTTTCCCTGAGATTGTGCCATGAGTAAGCCCAAGAATGACAAAAGGTTGAATATCACATCATTTGGAGTCCTTTATATTAGCCAGCAAGCAACAGATTTGCTTTATTTTGACAATTCCTTTACCATAACCTCTGTAATGCAAGTGATGATTGTCAGCTCTTCCTTGGATTTTGCAGCCAGGGTGGATCAGGAGCAAAGCTCTCCATCTGTGGGTCAGGGAAACTGAGGCACAAACAGTCTCAGCTGCAAAATCAAGAAGCAGAGCACGGATTTTAAATTTTTTTACAGCATTTTCGGGGAGAAATGGAGTTCAGGGAAGGGAATGAAGCAAGAAGGGAAATTACCCAGCAGCTCAAGAGTTAACAGCACATCACCCCTCCCCCAACCAGCTCACATTCCATCAAAACTACGTGGCAGACTTTATTTGTTAATAATATTTAACTTTCTTTGGCGCCTTCTCATACTTAAGCCTCTTTTTTTCAGGTTAGTTGTAGACAAGCCATGAATTTGTAAAAGTGCACTTGATGACACATTAATAGGACAATCTGTCATATCCCAGCTAAACAGCCTGACAGCTGCACACACCGCGGCAGCGGCGACAGCCAGGGCTGGAGCAGGGCTGGGCTGGGCTGCTGCAGCTCCTGGGGCTGCCTGCAGGACCTTCCCCACCCTGCAGGACCTTCCCCATCCCTGCAGAACCTTCCATATCCCAGCAGGACCTTCCCCATCCCTGCAGAACCTTCCGTATCCCAGCAGGACCTTCCCCATCCCTGCAGAACCTTCCATATCCCAGCAGGACCTTCCCCATCCCTCCAGGACCTTCCCCACCCCTAC
>JAWWEE010000235.1:0-17987 GCA_035221455.1 Xenops minutus | reverse complement strand
CCCCCCCCCCCCCCCCCCCCCCCCCCCCCCCCCCCCCCCCCCCCCCCCCCCCCCCCCCCCCCCCCCCCCCCCTGGAGCAGTTTTTGCAGCTCTTTTAACTCTTGCTTTAGTCTGATGGGATTTCTGCCTCTCATTATGCAGCAGATAAAATACCATCCTTGAGGGAAGGAATCACTCTTTTATACAAAGACTTAAAATACCTTGATTTTCCTTTTCTCCAGAAGCTGCTTGTTTGAAGGGAATTTTGGCTGTGGTGAGTGGCCTTGGGATGGAAGTCCATCCTAAATGGCTTTAAACTTAAAGAGAGGAGTTTTAGATGGGATATGGGGAAGAAACTCTTCCCTGGCAGGGTGGGCAGGCCCTGGCACAGGGTGGGCAGAGAAGCTGTGGCTGCCCCATCCCTGGAAGTGCCCAAAGCCAGGCTGGAGCAACCTGGGCTAGTGGAAGGTGTTGGGGTTGAAACTGGATGAGCTTTGGGGTCCCTTTCAACCCAAAGCATTTGGATTCTATAATCCTATAGGAGAAGAGGACAGGTCCTCCAAATGAAGGTACTTGCAGCATGGATATCCTGGGAAACTTAACTTAATCCCCCAACTTCCAAGGACCCCCATTAATCAAACAACTCCATTTAACAGGACCTAACAAGCAGCCTTTAAAATCCTGAGTCTAATCCCACCGGGGGTGAGTTGGTTTTAATTCCACTTGTTATGCCAATTAAACACCAGTATTAGAGCAATCCTTCAGGGTTAATCTCTGGATGTTTCTAAAAGCATCTTGCATTTCTGCCCCCCTGCAGGACATGTTCTTGGAGCTGGTGTTTGGTGGTGCCTCAGCAGCACATGCACACTAGGGCTGGATTGACAGGAATATTTTGCCTTTCTCTGCCCTTTTCTAAAGTGCAAACTCCATGTCCTTGAGGCTTGAGGGGTCATTGCTGCCTGTCAGTGGATGTGTGACAAGAGAGGGCCAGACCATTGCCCTTGTCTCCAGGACTGGGAGCAATGGGGTGGTCTGTGTTTCCATGGTTTCCCTGGGTGGGATCAGGACTTTCCAAGGATGCTGTAAATCCAATCCCCTGGGTGCTCTGCAGAGCATCCCTCGTGGTCCTCAGTGCTCCCTGGGCCACTTGCCCCTGAACCTGCCTTCCCCCAGCTCAGCTGGAGCCAAGAACTGCCCCTTGAGACCATTAATATCTTTATTCTACAAATCTCCCAGATTTATCATAGGCAGCAGTGAAATCTATTCCCTGACCTTTGCTCCTTCGACCCACATCTCATTCTAGCTCTGTGTTATTTTTGACCCATCACATGGTGGGATAAAAACTCTATCCTGTAGAGGCAGAATTCAAGGAAAGGCAGATTTAATGACATTTGTTGGCAGCTTGGGGGTTTCCTGCCTGCTCTTTCTCTCTCCAGCCCCTCTGTTATGATGAACTTTGAGAGCATCCCAAGCAGTTGCAATAAAGAGGCTCTGAGGGAGTTTCTTGCCTTGGAATTGTTACAAGGAGAACCACTTGTGATGTCAGGTTTTGTGCTAACAGGGCTTTGATTTATGGAAATTGAAATGATAAGTAATTTTGGGTTGGGAGCACTTTGGAGGAAGGAATCCCCTGCATGGGATCCCCTTTTTTCTTCGACTTGGTGGATCTTCAGCATTTTGAATAGTCAGTGTTCAGTTAATGTGCTCATGGCTGGATGTTTGAAGTGCCAGAGGAATTAATTTGTTAGATGTGTTAGATGTCCATCCAATGGTGCAACAGAGAGATTCCCCAGAGGGATCCCCTTGTCCAGAGAGGGAGAAGCTTGGAAGCATTGCCCTGATGTTAACAAGCAAAGAAAAATTGCCTTCAAGCTGATTATTTATTGATTTGATCAGATTTCTGTCTATCAGCAGTCTGGCCCGGTGAACACATTTTGCTGTTTATATAAACCACAGAACTCATATATATTTGTGTGTATATACATCTATTATATATATCTATCTCCTAAATGTGTTAATCTGCAATATCTGACAGTTCCTCTGATGTGGGAGGCTCTTTCTGCCAAAAATGTTGGGTTTACTCTTTGGCATCTGACTGAGAGCTTAAGCTGGAGGTCTAAACCCCCTCCTGGAAGTTTGACAGCTCTAGGCTGGCCTTTAATATTTGCATGTGAAATGTATTTGGTTAATATTGCCTGAGCCTTTCATTGTAACTGCAGAGGATAAAACCCATGGGGATGCTTTGATTTGTTTGATATTCCTATTAGTTTATCATAAGAGATTATCTCTCATTTATGGAAAGCAAGCAAACATGAAAAAATAGAAGCCATGTGTTCTCCCCCCAGGCTTGTTTAGTTATTAGGCTATTATTACAGTTAATTCAATATTATTTGGCTTTGAGAGGAATTGCTATTGTTCCAGAAGTGCTCCAGAACACTTAATACTCCCCACACTACCTAATTGTCCTGGGAGCAGGCTTGTTGAAATCCCCAGGAAAAACCACAGGAGCAGGCTTGGCATTGCCTCTGAGCTGAACTATGGATTTGGGAAAGGTTTGGAACCACCAGAGCTTTCCTTTGGAGGAAAAATACAGGGAATATCAGCAAACTGAAGTGCTTTTCAAGCCCCTGTTCCAGCTGAGCTCAGTGTGAGCTCCACGTGTTGGAGCCTGGCTGAGGTTTTGAGGCATAAGGGGATGGTTTCTCCCAGGAATATTCATATATATATATAAATTTCAGTATATACAGGGGTCAGGTGTTGCTCTCCCTTAAACTGTAGTTGCCCCACCAAAAAAAAGCACCACAGGTGTAAATGGAGAAAACCTCAAAGGGGGCTGGAAAAAAGGGAATTTTTCTTAGAAAAGCAGCTTTTCCTCTGTGCTGCCAGAGTGTGTAATCCAGGGGTGCTCCCAGGGGATGCTCTTTCTGGTCCACATGATTTCCCTGCTCTGGCTCCCAAGTGTTTCCTCCTTCCCAGGGAATTTGCTGGGTCTCAATGACAGGCCATGGATGGAGGGGATTTTGGGGGATTTTGGGATGGGCACAAGGGGGGAAAACACAGAACTTTTTGCTCTTTTTCACTTTTAATGGAGAAATCTTACTTTGACCTTGTGCAGCAGGGCAGGATTTTTAGGTGTCCACCCTAAAATCTTCTATCCTGGGTGAAAAAAGCAATCTGGGCAGGCAAGGAAGGGAATCTGGGCTATTCTTACACCCATGAGCATCTCCCCCCTCCTTTGCTCAACCTTCCCAGGGGGATTTTCATAGGTTTTACACCCTCAGCTCCAAAAAAAAAGTTGTTTGCTTGTTTTTTCTTTGGGGTGGGGAGGAGGGAAGGGGGAATTCTGAATGAGTTTGGAGCTGTTGCCATGGGAAGCTGTTGCTAATGAATCCCTGGGGTTTCCTCTCCACCTTGAGCCCTGGTTCCTGCTAAGAATGTTCCTATGGCAACACATGTCCCTGAGCCCCTGCCCAGCCTCTGATGGGCACATGGAGCTCCTTGGGATGCCAACCAGGGCATTGCTGGCCTGGGGGCATCCCCTGTGCTCCCTTCCCCTGCCACTTTGGAGAGGTTGTTTTAAACAGCTTGAATATTGAACCAAGAATTCCCAGCCTGTTCCTTTTCTGGTGGTTTCTCCTCCCCAAACCCATTGATGCTGCAGCTTTTGCCTGCCATGTGAGTGTTTGGTGTCTGCCCCATCCTCTGGTGAGCCTGTGCTGGCCATTTTGGGAGGAAAGCCTAGGAAATATGGGAATTTCTTCCCAGCTTTTCATGGTGGGCTCAGCTCATGTGGCATAATTAGGCAGCAGGTAATGAGTTCCCAGCTCTGTGGTCCCTTTGAGCTTGGCTCTCTGGGGCTGTTTGGGCAATTCCACACCTGCAGCTGATGCAGAATGAAAAGTTCAAAGATGTTTTTCCTCTTTCCAAGCCTTGGAGAAAAGGTGGGAACCATCACCTGGATCAGCACCTGGCACTGGGATGGTGGGATGAGAGGAAAGGGCATGAGCTGAATATTGCACCAGGAATTATCTGCTCTTGGGCTTTAGGTTTCTTTTTGCCCCTAAACCAAGTTTTTGGGTTTGGTTTGCTGTTTGACTTTTTTCCCTTTCCCCTTGCAGTGCTGGAGCTGAAATTCCTGCCTGGAAGCAGGAGGGTTTAGGAATTGGGGAACACAGAACAAGCTCTCGGGGGACAGGGAACAAGTCATAGAATTCTAGAAGGGTTTGGGTTGGAAGGGATTTCAAAGATCCTCTGGTTCCATGGGCAGGGACACCTCCCACTAGCCCAGGGTGCTCCAAACCCCATCCAACCTGGCCTTGGACACTTGCAGGGATGGGGCAGCCACAGCTGATGGAGGTGCCCAAGTGACACCTCACATGGAGAGCTGGATCCCCCCAGGTGCTTGGTGGTTGATGTGCTGGACTGAGCTGCTTTCCAGCAGGAAAAGGGGGGGTTTGAACAAAAGTGGAGCAGGTGAGAAGCTCTAATAACATTCAGTTTGAATAAAAGAAATGGTTTCTCCTTAATTTAGGGGATGAATATGACAGGCCAGAGAAATCTTCTCTACATCAGTAGTGTGTCCCTGGCAAGGCACAGAAGGGAGGAGAAGAGATGCTGGGTATCTCCAGGGCCTGGCACTTGATGTGCTCGTGCCAGTGGTGCCCCAGCCACAGCCTGGCAGTCAGTTGGCAGGGCAGGAGCAGGTTCTGCAGGAGCACCAAAGTGCTTTTGCTCTTCGAGGCAGAGCACACACTGAAAGCCATGAGAAGGTCCATTTTTCAGCAGGCAGGATTGACTCCTCTGTTACAGCCCAGTCACCTCTCATCATGGGCTCTGGGCATGAGGATATTTTTTCCTCTCACAGTGTCGTTCAGGAATATTTTATGGTTTTTTTTTTATTTGGGGAGCGCTCTGTAGGTGTGGATAAATCAAACCTCAGGAATTGAGATGGATGAAACGGAGCCTGAGAGTACTACAGGAGAGCAAGAACAGGACTGGCAGTGCTGAGAAATCCCAAATCCTTGTGTCATGATGAGGCTTCAGCTCCCTAAGAATAGCAGAGGGCATTTCTCCCAGGATTGCAATCACTGAGATGAAAGTTCTTGAGCATTAACGTTGATCATCTTAAGCTTTGTGTGTGTGTGTGTGTGTGTTCCCAGGTATGAAAGAGCATGGCTAATGACACCTTGGAAAGCCATGAATAATTCATGTGCTGATTGATGGGGGCTCTGAAGTAGAGCTGAGATCCTGCCCCCCTCTCCCAGCCCAATAAACGGCAGCTAATTGAATCTGGGAGAGATCATAAATAAATGGAAGGAGTTGTAAGACAGTTTGTTGCTGTTGATACTGTTTACCTGGAAGATAAGGTTGGATCTTGACAGCTTGAAATTACCATTGGGCAAGGGATGGGAAAATTAAGGAAATGCATCCCAATGAGTGATTGGCACGTAGGGTGGATGGGGCAGGGACAGTCCTTGGTGTGTCCATCCAGGCAGGAGGGGTGGATGGGGCAGGGACAATCCTTGGTGTGTCCATCCAGGCAGGAGGGGTGGATGGGGCAGGGACAGTCCTTGGTGTGTCTGTCCAGGCTCCCACCAGCAGGATAAGACTTGTTGTGCCACAGTTGCATGGAGTGATGTGTGGTTTGAGTTGCATGGAGTGATATGTGGTTTGAGGATGGGTTGTCATCACCCTTGTCCCCTGAACCTGGAGGTGCTCAGAGCCTTGGAAAATCTGCAGGTCCTTCTTGGTGAGGTCTCCACCTGCCTCCCTCCCCACTCTGGTTGCTTGTCCCTCCTCTCCAGCAGGTATTGGTTGTTCCTTGTGTTCTCCCTCAGAAGTGCACGTTGCAAAGGAGCCTTTTTAAAAACACACACTTTCCTTCTTGGGGTTGTTTTTCCATTGCTTTTGAACGATAAATATTTCATCCAATGCCTGCCTTGCAGCCTATGCTCTTGCCTGCTTCCACTTTGCTGTGTGAAGGCATCTAAATGGATTTATTTAGATGAGCAGCAGTCAGAGGAGCTGCTGCTTTCCTGAAGAACGTGGAGTTTTGGAGTGAAAGGCTCCTTTTGTGTTTAAATCCCTGCGAGGTCACTGGGAGTCACTGGAATGTTTGGCTGTCCTCTGGCCATCTCCGGTAGACTCCTTGCTTTCCAAGGGCTTCTCTGAAATGGATGGCTTTGCTAGGGAGCCTGGAATGTTTTGCTGCTTAATTTAGACTGTTTATCTCAAGAGGTCCTGGAGTTCAAAGACTTAAGAGATGTGCTGAAGCCTGTCTTGCTCTCCAGGGCAGCTGCCTTTGCACAGCACCAATCCACGCTCCAGGATGAGCCATCCTGGCATCCTGTGAGCATCAGGGCTTGCTGATCCAGCTGGAGGAGGAATTCTACTTATTCCTAGGAGTTTGATACCCCAGTCTGATGCTTCTTGCTCTGCCTTTCTGCTGGCACTCCAGAAGGAGCATGGAAACCCCCCCAAGGAGCACAATTCACGTTCTCCTGGTGTCTGTGGCTCCCATCAGTGCCTTGCTGCTTTCCTGGAGAAGGAAGGGTGGTTTTGAGGGAGATTTATGAAGTCTGGCAGCCTTTCTCCAAGGCTGTTGTGCCATGCTTGCCCTTGGAGGAGGGCATGCTTGCCCTCCCAGTTGTGTGGAGCTGCTGGAAGTGCTGGTGGGCTCGGGGAGGTTCAGTCCCAGTAGAACTGTGGGATAATTGCAGTGGAATTATATCATTGCATGGGAGAGGCTGTTCACAGCCAGCCCTTCCCAGTCTGAGGGGCTGCTTTAGGCTTGATTCACCGTTTCTACTATGGTTGTTTAAAGGGAAAAAAAACCCCAACCCCTCTGCTCAATTAAAAGAGGATGTCAGTGTTGCACTGAGATCAAAGCCAGGCCATTATTAAAGCCTTCCGCTGCAAGAAAATAACCATTTCTACAACAAAACCTTAAGTGGTCACCCTCTGATAAATGCCACCTTTTATGAATTTAATTAGAAAACATTTATTTCCTGCAATAATCCTGGAGTGCTGGGAAGGTAGGCCAGTTGCCAGGACAACCCATTCCTCTCTCTCTCTCCCTTTCTCTCTCTTTTTAATCTTTATTTTTCCTCCCCCCACCCTTTATTTCTCTTATGTCACTTTTGATCACATCATCTTGAAAGGAGATTTTATTATTTGGGTATTCAGGCTGGCTTGATTGAAAGACAAGAGGGGTTTTTTGAAAGCTAATGTGGTTTGTGGAGCTCTTCTTGCAGAGTCCCTCTGCATCCGTGCCCGTCCTCTAGGCAAAGTCACGGCGAGACGAGCGGAGCAATGGGAATGACAGGGAATGCTGGAAAATCAGAGAAGCAAATCAGAGGCATCTCCCTTCTTCCCTCAGCACCTCCTTCCTGCAGATCTCAGCTGTGCCAGCCCTTGAACTGTCTGGCTGAGTGAGTTTTGGGACAGGACGTGGCGTGAGATCCGAAAGTCGGGCGGCTCGAAGTGTGTGTGATCCGGGCTGGTTTCCTGGAAAACCACTTTGCCCTCTCCTGTGTTTTCTCTTCCACTGGAAGAGTCTGAGTTGTGGGTTGGGATTGAATTGAGAAGGATGTAAAGCCAAGGGAAGTCGTGCACACAAAGCTTTGCTGCCCTGATTGAGCCCAAGTGTCACCACAGCCATTGCTCAATCCCAGTGGGGAGTGACTGGTGGCAGATCCATCCATGTGCTGTGGGACACTGGGAAAAGAAAAGGAGCCCTGGCAGGATGCTGACAAATCTGAAGGAGAGAAGGAAGAATGAGCTCCCTCATCCGTGGGTTCAGAGGCTTCAGGATGGGGAATCACCTTTATACAGGGGGAAAAATCTGATTTAATCCACAGGGCTTTCCACTCAGGAGACAGTGAAGTGTGTGCTTGTCTAGTTCAGTGGCAGGATTCCTGTACCTCCCCAGAGGTCGATTTTAGGATGGCAGACACTCAGGCAGTAACTGTGACTGAACCCTCCTCAATTCAGGTGCCACTTGTCCCCAGGGAGCTCCTGTCACCATTTTCACACTGAGCTGTGAAAGGAGCAGCAGCAGGAAAAGATTCCTGGCATGCTGGGGATGCTCCATTAGCCATTCCTGGGGTGCAGTGGCAGCTCTAATTTATTTATTTCTTTTATTTCTCCCACATATGAGTCTCATGAATGCCCAATTTGGGAAGGAAACGTTCCCAGTGTGTCACTTACCCAGGGAAATGACACTGTGGGATGGTCCCCCCTTTCCCGGGGTACCCGAGCCTTGGGATGGCAGAGATTTGGTTCTTGTTCAGCATGGATTGCTGGGCAAACTGGGAGAAGCTGGAGGATGCCTGGCAGCTTTGGGGTCGTGCTGCAGTGATTTACAGGGAGGTAATTGTGTCCATTGGTGGTGCTGCTGTTCCCACATTACACAATGTCCCAAATTCCAGCCCAGATGTTGCATTTTTCTTGCTTTTGCATAAGGGTTGGGAAAGGGAATGGGTTGGGAGCACATTCCCCTGGTTTGTGGAGTCTTTGGGAAGCCCAGAGGGTCTCCTGCCAGATGATGGGGTGCCTTTCTGCCTGGAATCACACTGCTCTGCTCGGGTCTGATGGAAACTCAATGGGATGGGTGGATTTTTCACTCCTTCTTCCCTTTATTTGAAGGAATTGCAATTGCTGTGTCATCCTCAGCAATGCCACAATGTGCTCGTGTTTAAGGGAACCTCATTGACTCAGGGATTCAGCTGAAATTCTCATTTCTTTAATTGCTGGGGGAGAATGGAGAGAAAATCCCTAATGCAAGTTCCTGAGGGATGATGCTGGGTAAGGAATGTGGTCAGTGACATTCCTGGGGATGGTTCCCATTTGGCATCACCTGGAATTTTACAAGTTTTCCACTCCAACACATGAGTTGGAATGCAAAGCCTTTCTCCAAAACACAGAAAATATCATTGCAAAGGGATTCTGCCTCTATTTGAGGGCACATTGAAGGGCTGAGAGGAAGGTTGGCCAGTTTTTTATTCCTTGATGGGGGCAAACCTCTTAATGGACTTCACCAATTGATTGGGGGGGGCTTTGCTTCCTCTAAGCAAACAGAAGCAGCAAGAAAAGCCTTCAGCAAATTGCTGGTGTTTGTTTTAGCAGCACATCCTAATGTCTTCCTCAGCCAGTGAGGGCAACCATAAAGCCAAATGTTGATAGAAATGTTTTCCTGAGCTGTACAATTTTCTGCAGCCCTTAATGAGACTAATGAGCGTGGCTGGTTTTTTTGGCTTTGGAGGCTGCCCAGGTGTGGGGACAGAGGTTGGTGAAATTGTCTTTTTTTTTTACTCACCATCAGTAGAAGGCAAAAAGAAAAATGCCCAAATTATCAATATTATGCTGAATTTAAAGCTTTCCCATTTTAAGAGCCTTGTGGATGGTTTATGTATTTCTTTCATGACCAAAATTAGGAAAGTGGCTTTAGAATAACCTAAAAAAACCCCAAATTCAACTTGTCCCATGACTGCCCTAAAGCAAACCCTGAAAAAAACCTGCCAACCTCGTGCCATTTCCACCTTCAAATGGTCCTTTTCATGCCTGGCCTGCCCTGCTTTGGAGGGAATAAGATGATGTGGAGCTTTTGAACCCATTTCTGGGCAGACACCTGGCTTGGGCTGAAAGAGAATGAGGTTATTCCCATAAAAACATGGGAATTGCCTCGGAAATCCCATTGTCTGTCGGGTTCCTGCTGGAAGTGGCTCCTCACTCCTGACCTGAGGTTGTCCCAGGGATTTCAGGAAGGTGTTGCTTTCCCAGCCCTCTGCCTCAGATGGACAGTAGATAAATGAGCCAAATCCCAAAGCAGCAGCAGCACTTCCAGTGGCCCCAGTGCAGGCTCCTGGGGGTTATTGGGAGCAGGGCTGTGATTCCAGCAACCAGCTCATGACACCAGCTTTTTATTATTATTATTATTATCATCATTTTTTAGCTCAAGTCTTCTGCTTTGCTCCTCTCAGTGCTCTTGACCTCCCATGGCCATTTGCCCTCAACCCAGCTGTTGAACCTCCCATTCTCCAAGCACTGCTTGTCCTGGTTCCTGGGACACTTGGGATGTTTTCCCTGTCACTCCACAGTGCTCATGGATGGTGTGTATTCCCCCAGCTTTCCTGTGCTGAAGGGACATCCCTCTGAGGCAAGGAAGAGAAGTCTCCTCCCTTATTTTGGACAGCCACTTGTTCCCAACATTTCCTCCTGGTGGATTTAAGAACTGAGCTCCCCTGGCCAAGAGCAGTGGGATCCTCTTGTATGGCCAAGACAAAGAGGCAAAGGTTCCTATGGGATTTAGGTGGATTATGGGGGGATTAACCAGTTTGGGGCTGCTGTGTTTGGGTTGAAAATGTTCCTTATGGGTTCTGCAGCCTCCTCAGACACCACAGCTCGCTGAGGGTGTCAGTGCCTTGATTGTGGGTTGGTTTTTCTCCAACATCCCCCTGTGCTGGGCTCCCCAAACCAGCCTGGCCATCACACCCTCTTGGGCTGGGGCACACAGGGAGAGGGGCAGGGAAAGGGGAGATGTTCACCATTCCACTCCAGGCTTTTCCTGCTGGCAGTTTGTTCCAGTTTTGTAGGAATTCTCCTCCCAGCTAGGCAGATCAAAGGAAAAGGGAGAACAAACACGTGGAGCTGCCACTTGTTGGGCTTTCCCCTCGGAGACACCGAAATTGCAGCTTTGCTCTTGCACTTGCTAATTACCCATTGTTCCATTTTTATTTTTTCTTTTAATTAGGGGAAAGAAACCAATTTTTTTTTTTAGGGTTTTTTGGTTTTATTTAGATCTGGTCTTAAAACTTTTTGGGGAAAGCTGATCCATCCTTTGCCAAGGATACTCTTGGGTTTGCAGGAGGGATCCTCACATGTCAGTCCTGGCCCTGGAGGGTGTTTGGGAGCCTCGTGGCTCCAAGGTAATAGGGTGATTTATTTTCCATTTGCAAAAGGATGGAATAATCCATATCCATGTACCTCAGGCTCTAATCCCTCTTCTTTTTCCCTGGGGCCATTGCATTTGGGAGAGGGGGGCTGTTTAAAGCTGTTTTTTTCCCAGAGTCACCCAGATTTTGAATTAAAACTGAGAAAGCCTCAAAGCCCAGGCTGGAAATACAAACTGAGCATATGCTGAATATTTGCATTAGTTTTGTCCTTTCCCCACGCCTTCATTTGAATTTCTTTTCCCTCTGGAAATCACTCCCTGCCTCCATCCTTCCCCAAGGAGCAAACTACTAATTCCTAAAAAACCAGAGAGCTCAGTGTACCTTCCTGGCTCCATTTCCCCCCATCACAGGTGTCTCATCCTATAGAACCTTTTCCATGAATTTAATGGACTGTGTGGATTCAGATTTCCCTCTCCTGCTAATATGGGAGCGAATGAACCAGCCAGGCTCGCATGGGACGTGATTCCTCGTGGAAAAGGCTGCTTTTCCTCCCAAAATGAAGGCAAAAAAAGTAGGATTTATAGGAATTCCATAAGCAGGGACAGTATTCCCAGCAGCCCTGAGCACTGGAGCGTGACAGTGATGGCCAATCTGTTGCAGCATCATTGATTCTCATCAATAAATTAACAATGGTCGGGATCACTTGGTCCTGTTCCATATTCCAGAGCAAATTCTCCTCATCCTACATTTCTATACCAAGCCAAAACATCTCCAACTCTCCCTAAATGGTGATTTTAGGCTTTTTATTGCTTGTATTTTATGACAGAGTCAGTTACCCTTTTAGTTTTAATCTTAATTTAATTGCTGGATCTTGGGATTTTAGTGTTCCTTCGTTTTCTTTTGCTCAGGAATTTTTAGGGTTGGAAGCTCCATCCTCCTGTGGAGCAAGCAGGGCTGTCTGATGTTGGAAGAAATAAATAAAATACTAAAGGACTGGCTTGGCTTGGCACCCATACAGTGGCCACACAAATTACTCTCTTTAAGCTCTGGGAGGATAATTAAAAGTATCTGCGTGGGCGTGAGAAACGCCAGAGCAAATCCTGTCTCGGCTGCACTGGGTCAATCCTCTCCCTTCCAGCTGATCCTGGTGGTCAGGAGCAGATCCAGAACATTCTGGGATCTCCTCTTTCATAGAAATTAATTTCATTTTGCACTCCTGAAAACACTCGGTGGCTTTTAATGGCAAAGTTAAAATGGGTCTAGGGAGCGTCGTCGGTGGCTGAGGTTGAGGGGTGATGTCATGGGGGGATTGAGGGTGGAGATTTGGGGGAAATCCAGGGGATGGAAAGGGGGTTCATGGCAAAGGAGAGCTCTGAGTGGGAGCTGCCCAAAGCTGAGAAACATTTTGAGCCAGGGTGGGGTTTGGACAGGTTTTGAGACTAGATGGGATGGAGGCTTTGATAGGACAAGAGGAAACGGCTTGAAGTTGTGCCAGGGGAGGTTGAAGTTGGATATTAGGGAAGATTCCTTCACTGGAAGGGTGGTCAAGCTTTGGAAGGGCAAGGGTGGAGACCCCATCCCTGGAGGGGATTAAAATCCATGTGGATGTGGCACCTGGGACATGATTCAGTGCTGGGAGAATGTTTGGATTTGCTGATCTTAGAGAGCTTCCAGCTTTAATAACTGTGATAAACACACCAACCTGATCCCAGCTTGGTTGTGTGAGTGTTTCTGATGGGTAGGAAACACAGAGAGCAGAGAGCAGCTCTGCTGGCCTTGGAGAAAACACAAAATGGTGTTTTCTTCTCTTGTTTTCCATCCTCTGTCAAATACTCTTTCAGCCTCTCCATGGATGAAACGCTTTTTAAATGCATTTCTTTCCTTTTTTACCTCCTTGAGCTCGAAATCCAGCTTGGTTCTGATGGGGAAGGGGGCAGGTAAACCCCAGCTTTCCCTGGTTTAGTGAGCAGAGAGCTGGGCAGTTGTGCTCACTGGGAGCAAAGTGGTGCCCCTGTCCCCTCCCAGCTGGCAAAGTGTCACCTCTGGAAATCCAAGTGGCTTTTCTGAGATGTGGGAAAACCCCTGTGCAAGGAGAAAGGGCAGGTGTTGGGTTTTCACTTCAGTGCTCTGCTGCCTGGGATGTGATTTTGGGCTGGGGAATATCCATTTTTTAAGTAATTCTTCATTGCTTTGAGCATAAAATGCCATTTTTTTTCTGCTTTCATATGAATGTTGGGGTGTTTGACAGAAGGATAGTCAAGAACAAGGAGTGGTGCAGGTGGAGGAGGTCAGTGTTTCTCTCCTCTGCCTTCCTCTTGCATGAGGTTATCAAGAACCTGCTGCTGGGCTGGGATCTCCTGCTCTGGAGATCTAAAAGAAAAGCTCTAAAAGTTGACTTTTCTGTCCATAATTCTGCACTGGAACTTGCACAATTGAAAGAGCAGTTGGATTTTCTCTTGGTTTGGCTCCAGAGGTTGTTTTGGCTGGTACTTTGGGGCTGGTTGGACCTGATTCAGCTCTCAAAGCTGAGCTGCTGGTGGAACAGTGAGCTCTGTGCTGGGAAAGCTCCTGTTCAATGCCCAAATCATGGAGTGCTTTGGGTTGGAAGGGACTTTAAAGCCCATCTAATTCCATCCCCATGGGCAGGGACACCTTCCACCAGCCCAGGCTGCTCCAAGCCCTGTCCAACCTGGCCTTGGACACTCCCAGGGATGGAGCAGACACAGCTTCTGTGCCCACCCTGTGCCAGGGTCTGCCCACCCTCCCAGCCAGGAATTCCTTCCCAGTCTCCTCTCTCCCAGTTTAAAGCCATCCCCCCCTTTGCTTCCAGCTGGTTGTTGGCTGTGCCAGCAGGAGGGAGAGAGAGTTCCAAGTTAAAACAACTCAGGGAAAGTTTCATTCTTCCCCCTTTCAGCAAAATCCCTCCAAAATGTGATAAATCTCTTAATCAGGTCAGGCTAGAGCAGGAGTTTGGGAAAAGTGTGGATATGTCTGGGCTGATCCAATGGGAGGTGAAAAATACCCCAACCCTTCCATGTGCCTGAGGTTTGTCAGGAAATCTTTCCTAACAACTTCACTCGGTGTCTCTGCTCTTCCCATCGAGTGTTTGGAGGGGAGATCATCTGCAAAGGTGGATAATTGTGGTGGTTTGACAAGGAGTATGGGCCAATTTGACTTTTAAATCAAGTTTCAACGAGGCAGGCTGGACTAAGAGAAATGCCAGGGCTATTTATGGTTCCAGTGGAGGGCAGGGAGAGAGGGGGAAACTGGGGTGTTTTGGCAGCTTGTTAGGATTGATTGTGATGGGGCAGAAGGTGTGAGTGCTGACTGACCATCCTGGGGCCAGTCTGGAGGGGGCTGTGCCTTAAATCCTTTGGCAAGGCTGTGGGTGGTGCCTGGGCTTCCTTTTCCAAGGAATCAAGGAAACCATGGAAAGCATCAGCAGGAGCTGCCTGTGCACCCTCAAGGGCAGGATGGGCAGGGCTTGGAGCAACCTGGGATAGGGGAAGGTGTCCCTGTCCATGGCAGGGGTGGCACTGGGTGACATTTAAGGTCCCTCCCAACCCAAACCATTCCATAATGATTCTGTGAAGGACAGGTGGTTTTGGGAGATTTGGCCCTGGTGACATCCTCGTTTCTCTTACTCTGCTGCCTCAAAGGGGTCTCATTTAGGGAAAAATCTCTGTCTTTTTGCTGAGAATGGGCTTTGCTTGGTATTATTTGGGGTTTTCACGTTTCCTCTGCTGGGCTGAGGAACCACCACGAGCCCAAGTACTCGAAAGCATTTGAGCTCCTCAGTCAGTTCAGTGTTGAGTGTGTTTTTGGCAGGGAGGGGAGGTGGGACAGCCTCAGTTGGAGTGTGAGGTGGGTAATGGATATTAAACAATGTTCTGCCAAAGCAGATGCTGTTGGATGGCGAGGGAGAGGGCTCTGGTTGAGCTCAGGGTCTGGAGGCATCACACAGTGTCTTTCCATAGTGCTGGAGCTGTGCTTTGGATTGGCAGTGCAGGATTTGGCCTGGATACATGGGCAGTGGGAGCAGGGAAGTTGATCCATCCATTTCAAATGAATGACACATCAAAAAGGGCAAATTGTGTTTGTGCATGGAAGGGTTCTTTAAAAACTGGAGTGTCAAATGGTGACATTTCCTTCAGGGCACTCACCCAGAGTGATGCAGGAGAACAGAGGGCCAATGGACCACACAGTGGTCCAGGGAATTGCACATCCCAAGGCTTGACTTTAAGTACAAACTCAGTGTTTGGGAGTTGGGCAGCAGGTTTTTATCAGAGGGAACTGTTTCCTTCATCAGGCAGAGAGAGAGAGTGGCAAGAAAAGGAGATTTAGGTAATGCCATCCAGCTTGGGGCCTGATCTCTACCTGGTTTATTGTGCTGAATTAAGTGATCAAATGACCAGGTGGGAAGAGGGGCAGGACCCCTTTCCAGGGTTTTCAACCCCACCTGAACCCTTTAGGTCTTCCCAGTAGCACCTACAGGATCCCAGAATGGTTTGGGTTGGAAGGAACCTTCAAGATCATCTCATTCCCCCAGGGACACCTTCCCCTAGCCCAGGGTGCTCCAAGCCCTGTCCTTGGGCACCTCCAGGGATGGGGCAGCCACAGCTTCTGTGCCCAACCTGTGCCAGGGTCTCTGCCCATCAGATGCTCCCTTTTCCTCTCACAACCATTGCCAGCCCTCACTCCTGACTGGGACTTGGGACACAGACAAATCCCAAATCCTGCTCCCCTCCTTGCTTTTTGTTCTCCTTGTGTAATCCATATATGGGGTGTTTCCAGGAGAAACCTCCCAGGAGGGCTCTAATCTAAACAGTGGCAGCATCCCAGGACTTCTGCAGCTCCAGCCTGGAATTAAGAGACATTTGGAACCCTGAGCAGCACTTTTGCCATCTAAAACCCCCACCTGGAATGTGCTTTAAGTAGCTGTGTCTGTGCTGGAAATCTGAAAGGAGGAAACCTGCTGGAAATGCAGGAGCTGCTGGGGTTTGAGTTAACATTTTGCAGAGGTGTTTTTAAGAGGTTTTCCCTTTTTTTTTGTGCTGTCCACAGCTCTGCTCCCACCTAGTAATTGGAGTTAAGTATACATGTCTAGTTTGGTGCAATCCAAGCAGCAGCCAAGTACACTTGGCATTTGTGCTCTGGATTCAGAACAACCAGATGGGGCAGGCAGAATTCCCTGTATTCCTGTGGCTGGATCTCAAAGGAAGCATGGGGGGGGAAAGTGGGATATCCTGTGTGCCCCAGGTGTGTGCAGGGAAGGGCTCATCTGGGAATTCCTCCTCCCACAGGGAAGCTGTGGCTGTCCCTGGATCCCTGGAAGTGTCCAAGGCCAGGTTGGACAGGGCTTGGAGCAACCTGGGCTGCTGGAAGGTGTCCCTGCCCATGGCAGGATGAGATGAGCTTTAAGGTCGCTTCCAACCCAAACCATTGCAGGCTTAGCAGGGATCTGTGGTCCCATCTGGAAGTTCCCAGTTCAGCTGGGGTCATCTCCTGGGTTTTTGGGGGCAGTGGATGGACTGGTCCAAGGCAGATGGATGACACTGGATGGTCAGGGCTGGTATCTCTGAACATCAGCTGCTGATGTCCAGAGGGAGAAGCTGAAAAGCTGGAAGAGATGTGTCAGAACAAAAGCTTTGCAATCCTTCTCTCTGTGTTCATGGATTGGTAATGTCCTTCCCAAGCCATAACTGCAGCTCCTGGCTGTGGTGGAGAGTTTTCTCCCCCCCTGGCAATGTAATTTCAGGTGTTACGTGCTGGCATAACCTGGCAACCCACCCACACACAGGAGGCAAAGTTATCTAATAACTATTGAATATTTGACTGGAAGCAACTTACTTTGCAGCCTTGAGCTATTGACTTGCTGAGGTATCTGGGAATTAGAAACACAGGCAAGAAGATGGGAATTGGCATTTTAAAGGCAGCTCTGCCAGGAGTGATCTGTTCTGCTCTGAGGAGGGTTTTGTTTCCTGTGAAGGAAGGCAAAGTTGGGCTGATATCCATCATGGGTGTGGGTGTTGTATCTGGTATTGTGTGACACTGGAGGATCAGAGAGTCATGGAATGGTTTGCATTGGAAGGGACTTTAAAGTCCATCCAGTGCCACCCCCTGCCATGGGCAGGGACACCTTCTACTAACCCAGGTTACTCCAAGCCCTGTCCAACCTGGCCTTGGACACTTCCAGGGATCCAGGGGCAGCCACAGCTTCTCTGCCCACCCTGCCAATATCCCATCTCACCCTGCCCTCTGGCAGGGAAGCCCCATCCAGCTCTCCTGGCTCCACATGCAGAGCTCCTGTTCTCCAGGAACCTCAGATCACTTCCCAAAGCCTTCAGAGATTCCCAACCCAACATTCAGGCCAGGAGCAGGCACTGAAAAGAAGTATTTGCTTAAAGCCAGCTGGGAATTTAAGCCCAAGATAAATCCCTCTTCTCAGGGACTTGTCTGATGAGTGGTTTGGAAAAGACAAAGGGACAGGAGAACACTTGGAGAGTGAAATGACCCAACTGTGGCCACTCTTGTGCCTCTCTTTCAGAAGGAGGACTCTGGTGCCACGAGGGATGTTTGCCCTGCAGGATCTTTGGGAATGCTGCCATTCCCCACATCATTACTCACTCAGTTCAGTCCTGCCTCTCCATGGCAGAAGTTTGGCAACATGTGAACTCGGGGGTTAATGAGCACAGTCTGGAGGATTAATCTTATAATCAACTTCTGTTGACTCATCATCTCACACACACCCACCAAGTCTTACTTGGGGAGGAGTTGGAGTTGTGCTGGCAGGAGGGACCACTTGGGAGCAGGGGCTGGAGCTGCAGTCCGTGCCAGGGTGGGTCCCATGCCCTGGGGGATGTGGGTGCATCGTGGGCACTGGGGATTTATGGAATATTTTGGTTATGAGGGGATAGATGTTTGCACATCAGGGTGTGTGGTGCTGGTTGAGTTTGGAGCTTCCTCCTGATCCTGGTGGGGGTAACTCACAGAATCCCAGAACATGCTGAGCTGGAAGGACCCACAAGGACCATCCAGCCCAACCCTCAGCCCTGCACAGGACCAGCCCCAAGAGTCACCCCCTGTGCCCCAGAGCATCATCCAAACCCTCCTGCA
>JAWWEE010000234.1:0-18179 GCA_035221455.1 Xenops minutus | reverse complement strand
GCTGTGCTGGGACCCCCGGGCTGGGGGCAGCTCTGCAGGGGGGTCTGCCCAGAGCAGAGGGGGCAGAGGGGCAGAATTCCCCCCTGCCCTGCACCAGCAGCTCTAAGTGTCTGAGACTATTTCCTGGAGTGGCAGTTAATGGTTTTGAAGAAACAATTGCAGTGTGTGCTTTAACAGAGGATAAATTCCAAAAAACACCTTTGATACTTTCTGTAAAACACACAGCCTGAGCTGAGGCTGGATGCCACCAAATGCAACACAAAGCAAAACCCAACCAAAGCATTCCCCCACATACCTTTGACACACTTGAACACGAGCTCTGCCCTCTTCAAGCACCACGGAATGGTCATTTCCTGAAGATGAATAAATGAAAAGCCTCAGGGCACAATGGATCTAACCAACAAGAGGAGCAGGGCAATTCTTAAAAGTAATACATTTTTGTGGCAGAGCTTCCTTTCCTCTGCAGCATTACAGGCTGAGGTTTCCAGAGTTTTCTGGGCAGGTGGTATATACCTTAGAGAGAGACCATGAAAGCCCTGCCACTGCTTATTGGTAGGAGACTCCAATGTCAGAATGATTTGATACATTTTTAAGCTGAGATGTTGAATAAAAATGCTGTTGACCATCCTATCAGTGTAATTGGAAACAAGGCTATTTAAGTTCCTTGTGGAGCTTCAGAACAATATCTAATATCCAACTAATAAATGTCAAGCTCATGTTTCAGCTGGTCACAAACAGGCTCCTGACCACATCTCAGCAGTATAATGATGACTTCTATCTATTCTTCACGGTTTTGGTTTAGGTTTCTTGGCATACCCACAGCCTTCAGCAAAACCTTCTCTCTGATACTGGAACTGGAAGAAGCCCTTCTCCCCTAAAGCTGCATTTATGCCAAGAGTCAAACCAAACAAAATTCATCTTCTCTGGTGAGGGAGTTTCAGGTAGCAACAGAGAGCAAACCCTCACCTGAAGCTGAAGAGCAAAATGTAGCATGAAAACCACCAGGGTTTAAGATATGGCTTAGGAGCATTGGACAAAATATTTTCCATAATCTACTACCTTAAACATTCTTTGGCTGAATATTCCCAGTCAGAGACCCAATGAGTTGCTGTAAACACTCCTCAGAAAGCAAACAGCCTCTGTTGTTCAAAAGCACTCTTCAACACGAAAATGAGCATTTTCTGGTCAGGAATATAGATGTGGAAACCACTTTATCTTTCTAGGTACCTTTTCAAATGTAACCATCACATCATTTTCTATTCACTGAAGCCAGCCTTTGTTTTGCAATGTCAAACACTGCAATCTGCCATTACCAAAAGAGGTTAATTTCAGGATTAAAGAAAGTTATTTGAGGAGGAAGGTTATCTAAGAATGCCGACTGATAACACTGAAGCAATAACTGAACATGTGGTTGCCAAAGTTCCTGCTTAGGTAGGAGTATCTCCTGCCTTCCCCAAAATACATAGTATGTTAAAAACAGCCTAAGTTGGAAATATCTTTTCAAAAAACTTTCCTTATATAAATCACTGCATTAACAGAGACTGCTTTTAGGGTATGTAACACATTAATCAGAACAATGCTGGACAAGTTTTGGTGTGGTTTGGGTTTTTTTAATTTCTAAGCTTTTCAGAAGAAGTACTTGGTCTTTATTATAACCCACCTGCCCACGTGTGCTGTCACAAGCAATGTAGGTGTTTATTGTTGGTTTTGATCACTGTTTGGGCTTGGGTAAAAAACAAGTGACTAAGAAGAAAAGTTCTCTCTCGGGAGTACCTTGTGCAATCAGTGATGGGAACTGAGCCTGAACAGCATTGACTGAAACAGCAGGATATGACACTATTCCTTGGACTGTTTTAGAGGAACATGGATGTCAAATTCCGTGGGCACTCAGGGAAATAACAGGTTGAATCCAGAATGTCGCTCTATGAAAGCCACAGGAACTGAAAATGATGTAACAGCGACTCAGCTCTAACCCACCTTTAAAAATGTAAGTTCTCATGGATCTGCTGCTTTATCAGGAGTTTTCTCTATGTGCAAACCAGGTAACAGTTGTGGAAATGATGCAGGATCATTTAAGTGCCAATTCAAAATACAGTGTAGGATACAGCAAGAAAAAAAGCAAACTGTCCATCCCTTATAGTGAGTTTTGGTTAAGAGCACCCAAGCAAGCAAAAAACCACCTGGAATGTTGGGTGCTGTTCACTAGCAGGGACCACACCTCACTCCCTTTTAGGATGCAATGGTTTTGTCAAATTAAGAGGTTTTTTCTACTCATTTAGGAAAAAAAAAGGAGGGAAAAAGTTATGCTGCAAACTGGTTTTTTTTCATTTAATTTGTGACAGGCTCACTACATGGGACCGCTGCTTGTATAAAGCTAAGGGATTATGCCTTTGCAGAACCATGAAACAGTCAGATAATGAAAACATCGAAGTGCACAATTATGTTGTGGGACAAAGATTTCAGCCCAAACTTCAATGGTTGATTTGGTAAGTTAAGAATTCCCAGAATTCTGTGCCAATCAACACTTTATGAGCAGCTGTATATTTAGGGGAGGAAACTCAGACAATATTTGAGATTAATACACCCATCACTTATTTCTCTCTGTATGTAAACCATGTTCATAAATACTTGTTACACAGCTTATACACCCTTCATTTCTACTTCAAAAAAAACCCATTTTTATCTTAACTTATGCCTGAGATCATTGAAGTTTTCTGTGGGACAACAGCAATGGCTCTTCTGTTCGAAGTCCCAAGGAACTGTGCCAGCTCTGGCATTTTTAGCAATGCCATTTCATTCCCCAGTTATATTAGACTCCTAAAAGAAACAGTTCCCGTCCCTGGAAGTGTCCAAGGCCAGCTGGGATGGGGCTCTGAGCAACCTGGGCTAGTGGAAGGTGTCCCTGCCCATGGCAGGGGGTTGGAATGAGACGACCTTTAATGTCCCTTCCAACCCAGGCCATTCCGTGACTCTGTGATCACTTCTCTGAGGTTATAACCTTCCAACCAGAGGAGAAGACCTTTGGGAAAAGCACAGAGAACACTTCTAATGAATGCCTGTCAGGCTGAGCCATCTCTGCAGCTGGGCTCCTGGTTAACCACTCCACCAAAATGTTTTCCTGTAGGTGGGAAGTGCCCATTGAGAACCGGGGCCGCTAAAGGCACCGAGTTCAGCTCAGCTTTCAGAAATCTCTCATTAGTCCCTTCTCCTTCACCACCAAGTCACATGGTTGTGTGTTTGCAATGAGGTCAGGCAGCTGCAAAGCCCTGTCAGGAGCAGTGCTGCTAATGCAAGTCACACCAGGCAGTTTGGCCCAAACATGCACTTATCGTACAGGTCCCTTTCTGCTTACTCTGCAAAGACTTGGAACTTCATATAGAAAAGGTAAGTTGTTCCACCAGGACCTTTCAAACAAGAAGATTATTCTTCAGTTTCAAACATCCGAGCAACAATACACTCTCAAGGCATGAGGAAAACTTGGCCTCATGCTTTATTTGTATTTTAAAATACAGATAGGAACACAAAAGCTAGAACTAACAAGGTTTAAATAAAACAAGAAGGAGAAGAAGAATATAGTCAGATGGCAACTGGATTAAGAAAAGGTCATTAAATTTGTAAAACACAGCAACTGGGTCCCACGAGTGACCCCCACTCCTGCCCTGTATGTGGATTATTTGCATTTTTGCCCAAAAAAAGGTCTTGATACAAGAGATTAAGGTTTCAGATATAATACTAATCTGTTTCTAAAAGTCTCCTTCTCTGCATGGGAATATATCCTTTAGAAGCTTCATTACTGGACATTTTTACCTTTTGCATTGCTGGCTTTACCATGACAAGTGGCCCTGATCCTGCAAAAGGGGGGGGCACTTCTACACTGTGCTCCAGTCAAATTCTGGTACCAAACCAGTCATTGTTAAAGGTAATCCACTGGTGAGCCTTTACCTTGCTGAGAGTCAGGCAAGTCCAAAGTCCAGAGAAGGAAAGGCAATATTGAAATTACTAGTGAAAAATTAAAGGACTATTAAAAAACCCCTACAACAGACTATCATTACCATTGATACCCTTGCATGGATGGCAGCATTATCTTCTTTTTTCTCATTTCTTTAAGTTTATAAACTTTCCACCTCTTAAGGATATGGTTGTGCTTCTTGTCCATCACTTCTCTCCCTGCCTTTCCACGCCCTTTTTATCTCTGCTGGTGCCTTCTGGGCCAGGCCTGACAGAGGAAAGAGGTTGCAAATAGTTTGAAATTACTGTGCCCTGTGACAAGTTCCTCACTGAGAGACAAACTCTACACCAGAATCCCATGAAAGGAAAGAACACAGAACTCAGCACAGTAAGTAAGAACACAAAGAGCCTCAGCAATGTGCTGCCCAGCTGGTATCTGGGGGGGCTTAGAGGAAAAAGGGACAGAAATTAAGGATGATACTGATTAGACAGTGAAAATTTGGTTGCTCTTGTGTAAAGTTGAGTGGTTTTTAAGGGTACAGAGTTCTAAGCTGAGTTTTGGTAGATCTGCAGCTCCTAAAACTTCGTTTTAAGGTTTCACAGCTAATGATTATTAATACTGAGGATCTGGTGTCACTCCTGCATCAGCAGCTCTGAAGGTATAGTTTTGAAGCAAGAGCTGTTGCCACAAGGCTGCATCTTTCATTAATACTTGTACAAATGTGCAATGAGCTGGAAGCAGGAAGTGAAATGCCCAAAATGAGGCGTAGCAATAAAAACTCCAAATGGCTGAAATGGTCTTAATTGGTTCAGTCCCTTCATTTGGGTCACCACACAGACCCAAGTGCCAACACAACAGTGACAGAGACAAACCATCCCTGCTTGAGACATGTCCTTTGACAAACCACTTTGGCTGCACCCAAGGACGTAAAACCAACCCAAACCTTCACACTGACTTACTTCTGACATCTCATGGACCAGCAGGAGGGGAATGCTGATGGTGGTGATGTCGTGTGTGCAGCAGACTTTGAGGATGTTTCTGAGCCCCATGATTGCAGGATCCCGAGCAGTCACGTTGACAGACCTCACGTTGTCATCCACGCAGAGGTGAAAAGCAACATGGATTTCAGACAGGTTTGAATGGCGTGTGATGTAGAATTCCCCTGCAGAAGAGCAGAAACCAAGGCCCCATTGTGGTGATCTGCACTGAAACCCAGTTGTCAGGCAATGGAAGGACAGGGTCATTCAAGATAAAAGGCAAATACAAGTGAACGGCAGAGATGGGAACATATATACAAGGAGATGAAAAATAAAAAGGTTAGAAACCAACTGATCCAAAATCTCCTGGAATATCACTGTTCTACATCCACCCTACACTCATTCCCCCACTTTGATGGGTCTCACTGGCATTGTGGACATGTGCTGTAATAACACAACAGTGCCAGCACAGGCGGATATGGTCTATATATAGCACTAAACAGCAGAACAAACACAGAGGAGGTGTAATACTCAAAATACACAATGCAAGCACTCAATTGCAGCCAGATGTGGGAGGAGGAAATACCAAAAATGGATAGGTTCAAATAAAGGATGTGGAAAAAGATAGTGGGTTATGTAACAACTGAGATACGGTACTGGAAGACAAAGGTATCAGTGATCATTAGCATTTAGAATCAGTCCTGGCAATGGGAAGATGAGTTGCAGAGCTGTTTGCAGATAACCATGTGTTCATCTTCAAATCCCACAGCAGCTTTCCTTACTTGGCATCACAATATAGACACTTGCTCGGTGAGGAATGGGTTTGTCCATCCTCCAAGTTAAAAGAAATGCCTCCTAAAATGCTTTCCTGTATCCTAACTGTGATGTGCATATGGGTATTCCCAAAAAGAAAATTACCTGCTGGCATTTAAGTTTTACCTTACCCCAAGATGCTTGAGGATCCTTTTTTTTCTTTTTACACCCTCAAATTCTGAACAGAGATTTCAGGCAAAGAGAAGTGATTTGCCCCAAGTCAGATGATGCAGTGGCAAAGCTGGGAATAGAAACCAGATGTCCTGACACCCAGTTCTCTGCCTCAGCCACAAGAACATCCTTCTCCTCTGATTGAGGTCAGCTTGGGTTTAGTTTGTAATTTATGCTCCGACTTTAGAGCTAAAAATGTGCCCGTGTAAAACACAATTTGCTTCAAGAAGGGGGTGACTGCAACACAACTCACCCGGCAAAATAGTGGACTGGTTTCGTTCAATGTTCTTCAGTTTATCCTCATTTCCACTGACCTTGCTTTCTGTATATAAACACACAGCACCAATATTAAACACATCCTCTGTTAGTTACACTTGGGCATGAAAGTCTGACATCTTGAGATGGTAATCTGGCTTGAATTTTTACCATAAAGTCCCCCAAAAGAAGGGGCATGGATGGACAGAAGCGTTTTTGTTGTCTTCAACACACCCCCAGCTGAATCCTGCCTCACATCACTGGCTTCTTTACTCAGCCATTCTATGACACCTCTTAATTTGGCCAACACAAAATGCAATTTCTCAGACATCATACTTAATTTCCCAAATTGCCCCCACAACTACATAGTACCTTGCTGTTATTCTTTAAATAATGCAACAAATTAGAGCGATTTTGTTCCTAAGAGATTTACACAAATCAGCAGTTACATAAAAACAGCTTTCAGCGTTTCCCCGAGGACTACAGCAATATGCAGGTTCCCAAGTAAACCTGTTTTCCTTTGTACTCTTAGGAATTTGTTCACGTTACTGACATATTTAAATCACATAAGTAGCTCTTTGCAAGAAAACCAAAGTTTTGGGCTGTACAACCACCATGTGGTCACAACATTTCACAGCCATCTGCAAATCCAATTGCAAAGGAAACCATTCACAAAAATCTGATCAGCACTAAAAAGCACCCCCATTTAGTCTAGCTGTTATTCAGTTTTTAGCATTCTCTTTAAAGGAAAGGCAGAAAGCCATAACTCCTCTTCTGCTGTTTTTTAAGATTTACAATTAAATAGAAATAAAAGTGTAAACACAGATAAAGTCTGTGTTGCTACAGGCAGTTTAAACTGCAGAGAAAATCAGGATGGCCTGATACACTTCCCACGCCGTTAAAACGTGATCAGAACCTGAGAACTAATGTTGGAGGGGTTTTAAAATTCTATCTGCCATGGCAGCAAAGACAGAGAATTTCATGCAGAAGTCACATTCAGCTGAGCACTGTTCTATTTCAAGGAAAGCAATTTTGGTTGCCACTGACCATGGGGCCTTTTCGACTTACTGCTGCGCTGTGCCCTGGCCTTAAGTACAACCTTCTGCACGATTTCAAGCTGTTCTTGAATCCCAGGAAAATGGAAATCCGTGCACTCTTGGCAGACAGTTGCAAAATCTAGGGAAAAACAGAAGATTCAAATCCCCGTCATGAGGCTGCGCTCAGTAACGTTACCTGATTCTGCTCCAGTGTTCAAGCCAGGCAACCCACCAACCCACCAACCCACCCCCAAAAGCACACAAAACCCTGCTGTACCCCCCTTTCAATTCCTAAAGCAAAGTATGGGAGAAACAAAGCATTTTTTTAAAAATACCTTAAATGCTTGGGAAAATGTAACAAAAAACCCCAACTTTGAGTGTTGCTGCTCTTCAGCCAGAGCAAAAAAACCCCCCAAAACAACAGCAATAATATGAGCATTAAAAGTAATGATGCTTTAAAAATGATGCCTTGCTACTAACAGTCCTTCAGTCTGTGATACTTTAATAAAATATATATCATAGACATTTGCTACAGCAACCATTCCATTTTGTTTTGAAAAACAAGAGCTATTAATGACATTCATCACAGGCTGTGTGGAAAGCTGGAATTATGGTTCTTTCCTTTCAGTTCTCAAAACACAGATCCTGAAAGCTAAAGGAAAATGCCATCAGCTGAAGAGAGCTGTGAGTTCCTTTTCCTGATAAGAAAGTATTATGTCAGACTTGGAAATATTATACTGATAATTAGGATCACAACATGGGACTGGTATTGTAAACTCCTTATGGGATTGGTATTGTAAACTCCTTATCCCAACCTGCAGTTGTCTCTCCAAGGAAGTCAATGGGAGCCAAAACAAGCCTTCAGCAAAGAGCTTCACATTCTCCCAGGAAATCTCCATCATAAAAATGAAGCAATTGCTACTTCCTTCCCATTTTGAAGTACCTGCTCTAATCCTCTTTTAATTTCCTACTGCCTGTCTGGAGAGCACCACATATTCCTGTGGACAGGCTGTGACAGCAACAGGCAGAGCAGACAGAAAAGTCTTAATGTATCTGATCTTTTGGCATCTCCATCCTAAAAACTATTTTCAAAAAAAGCTCTCTTAAATTCTGGTATCAAAAACCAAGGGAGGAAAAAGCTGATACTCCAAATAAGTGTGTTTTTTAGGTGTATCAAAGTAAAATAAGGCCACAAAACATTAGCTGAAACAAATAAATGGAGAAGCTTTTGTATTTAAATTAAAATAAGCTTTAATATTAGTTCATCATTTGTCTGGGTGCACTAAAACTACTCCAAACCTGAGGCACAGTAGCCCTACAAAGCTCTAATAAAAAACTTGAGGTAGGCAAGGCATAATATTCTCAATGGTTTGAGAGTCCCTTCAGAGCTCAGAGAAAAACAGATTTATTGAGGATTATATTTTACAGATTTTGATATGGTCCCATATTTTGCCCCTTTTCTGTGGCCAGGAGATGGAATTTTATGTTTAAGGGTATTACTGAAACATCTGTCTTATCACCTAAAATTCAGTACAAAAAGAGTTCTTCTTTTGTGATTAATTTAAATATTTAAGCAGTTAAAAAAGTAACTGCAGGTAAGTATGAAATAATCCTGTTACAATTAAACAGCTTGGAAACCATAACCAGAATGAATGCACCTGTAATTTTTCCTGGTACACTTCCCTCTCCCCCTTGCTCCAAGCCTGGTTCCACACTGTTTCCAGGCCATACCAACCACCAAAGCCTATTTTTTTATGGCAGACTGCTATAATGACAAGCAACGGTGGCTCCAGTGAAAAAAAAAGACATTCCAAGTGTGAATATTTTGGTATTAAACTTCAGGCCTGCCGTGGGAAGGTCAATAATGTGATTCACAAGAAAGACTTGGTGACCAAAATTGGGACAGAAACAAACACTCATTCAATTGGTAAACCTTGATAGGAAACATCTTCATCAGTGTCCTGGTCCTCAAAAGACATGCACTTAAAAGGACTACTAATCAAGGAATAGACTTGGAAGTAATATTCCTATTGGTCATGTTTAATGGAATTCACACTCTCAAAAGCACATTGGTAGTTTTACACACTGATTTATCACTTAGCACACTCCCTTTCCATTTCTGCAAACAGGTTTCAGTGTGCTGGTCTGTTATTACAGTCTTAGAAGCTCCTATTACAAGTCAGTCTAAGGCAGAAAAATACACATGGGAGTGTCCTCTCCAACCTGTCCCTTACTCAAACACAAAACCCAGGCAAGAGCTGTGAGGGATAACAGCACAACACTGTCCCCCATCCTTATCCGTGCCTCTTTTTGCATTTGTTACCCTTTTGCAAGGCCATATCCAAAGCATTAGGGCCTCCACTACATTTAAATTTTAGAGGGAATAATTTTCGTGAGAGAAGACAGCAAGATTTGAACTGGCTCACCTCTTTTGATTCCACTGTAGGAACTGATTCTGTTGTCTACCAGCAAAACCAGGCCACAGAGGGAGGTTGAATAGAGAGACATTGCAGTTTGAAGCCTGTGAAGCTTCACCCCGCTCCGCTGGTTGCGCTTGTGTTTGCAGAAATCCAGCATGTCAGCTCTCAGCAGCCTCAGGTTGTGCATGGTCTTCAGCTGAGCTCCTGGACACAACACACATGGCTTAGCACATACAGGAAAAGACAAAACTCAGGCTTGGCATTAAAATGTTAGGGATCAAAGTGCTCCCCTGAGTTTCCTGAAAAAGATGTATGAGACGTAATAATTCACCAACAACACTCAAGGTGCTTAGCCCTATATTCAGTTTTAAAGACATCAGGAATGTGAGCAAAAAGACTGAAAACAGTATTTTCACATGCTGTCACAAATGAAAGGCTAGTTCATGCCTGAGATGAGCCTTGTTCCCTATTCCAGAATTACTGAGGTTGGAAAAGACCTCCAAGATCATCAAGTCCTTTGGTCAATCACTGCCTTGTCAACCTGCCCAGAGCACTGAGTGCCACGTCCAGTCTTTATACACTCCCAGGGATGGGGACTCCACCACCTCCCTGGGCAAAGCCTGACCACCCCTTCAGGGAAGGAATTCCACCTCATGTCCAACCTGACCCTCCCCTGGCACAGATTGATGCCAATTTCTCTTGTTCCCTGGGAGCAGAGCCCGACCCCCACCTGGTTCCTATCCTGTCAGGGAGTTGTAGAGAGCAAGGAGGTGCCTCCTGAGCCTCCTTTTCTCCAGGCTGAGCCCCCCCCAGCTCCCTCAGCCTCTCCTCACAGCACTGGCTCTCCAGGGATGTCTCAGTACACACACTGAATGTTAATACATCAGTCTCAATGGATTGAAGATGAACGTGCCAAGGAGTCCATACCTGACACGTGTGTATTGCTCTCATTAATTAAATGACAGATTTTAAGGATATATTTTGCCTCACTTTCTCTTCAGAGAAGAGGAATGTGTCAGAAATCCTGCCCCAGGAGAAATATGCATTTAGTGAAACAATTTTTCTATTTGTAGAAAATATTTTAATAATATGGATTGTAAATTCACAGAATATTTGTGAGATTTCAAAGGAGAGCTCTTTCCTTAACCACTACCTATTACTGTACAAAGAAGAATTGCAGCAGATGACCTCAAGCAGTGCAGTGGAACCCAAGTGACTGGGACATTGGTTCTCACACCAGGCCTGTATTTTCACTTGTGTCACCACACTCTTGTCTCACAGGGGGACAGTGACACTCACTTTCCCCCTCTTTGTCACCCCCCCTGCATGTTCAACTGCAGAGTGCCAAACAACAGCAGCAGCAGCACAGGACTGAATCCTATCCCATTACCAAAGCCATAATTTGCTCCTAAATATCTCTCTTTTTCCAGGGCAGCTCCTGCAGGATGTGCTGGCTGAGGGGTCTCAGCAGTGACAGGGAGCACAGAACACCTCCCAGCACTGCCCTGACACATTTCCCCACTCTTTGGGGAGCAGCTGGAGAAATCTGCCTCCACATTTCTTTGGCAAGAAAGACAAAGCAAAGCAAAGGGGCAAAGGGGGAGAGGGAGCTGCTGTCAGTGGAGACGAGCTCAGCCAAGTTCCCAAGGGAACACAGCTCAGTGCCCAGTATGTGCTCTCTTAGCACTTATTGCTACAGCCTCACTGGGGTGAGGAAGGGGATGAATGAGGAGTTTACTCCACTTACCTAAATGAATAGTAAAGCTTTCCTCCAACAGCCTTTGCTCTTCATAAATTCTTCCATTTCCCTCTACAGATTCTCTCAGTTGACTGGGCTGAACCTTAATTTCATCACTAAAATAAGGAGAAACATACTGAGAAGTTTATCCTAATTTGTGTTCCAGACCAACAGCTCTGTTGAAGTTACCCAAGGTTTTCCCAGCTGGTGTGTGGAAACCAGGACACTAAACCTAGCAGCATGAACTCTACTCCTGTGGGGCTTTACCTTTACCTTCCTGGCACAAGGGAGAGTAGTCTCCACTTTTAGATTTACATTACTTGGCTAATTTATTCCAAGGCCGAGAAATAAAAATAAGTCACAATAACTAGTTAAAACATAGCAAGAATGTAGGAATAAAAGGGAAAAAAATTATTCTTCTCAACCCATTTATAATAGCCAAAACCCTATTTATGAAGTTAGTAGATACAGCACTTCTTTTTTCTTTGCCACACAAAATTGGAGGTTAAAAGAAGCCTTATCACATGTTCCACAGTGTTCAAACTACCAGGAAAAATTTCAGATATCAGTTTTTATTCTATCCCTAAGTTCCACTTCCTGGTAGGGAATGATAGACTAAGTGCTGTTGATGCTGCATGGAAGAACATAAACAACTCTCCAATTTGTTTCTGCATCACTGAAATGTTTCTGTTTTCAAAGTGCCTCATGTCCAAAGGTGTTTTAAAAACTTACAGAGGTGTTTTATAAACATTGCCGAGTGATGAGACAGAACTGAAATATACCATTGATAAATATTTACAGACACACACATACAAGCAATATAGTAATCCATAAAGATGTGTGCATCTCTCTTTTATGTCTACACACATTTCTCACATTTTTCTCTCTTTTGAACTTTCTCCTCACACATTTCTCTCTCTTTTTATCCTCTTAGTTGACCTGTTGCAGACTTCCTGTACATTATTTTCATATGTATTAGGGACCTATAGCTTTAAAAACTCAACACAAGCAGAGTGATCCCACTTTCTGCCAGTGTAAGTGAGTTCAATGACTACAATGCCATCACTTCACACCTATTATAAACACCCAAGATTATGAAGCTGAGACATCCTCTGGAACTCCAGCATTCCAGTTCCAGCTTTCAGCTCCAAGCAACCTCACCTTGGTTTTATTTTACAGCACTAGAAGGCCAGAACCTGGGAAGAGGTTCACACTGACAAGTATGAATAGCCTCTGCAATTTCATTATCTTCAGGGCCGCATGGAAATAATGGACAGAGGCAACATGGAAATTCTGGGGAAAAATATTTCAGGATTGGGCTTAGAGCCTGAGCAGTCTGCAGGGATGATTAATGTGGTCACTGGATTAGAGTGAGCCCAAAGTGCTTGTGAGCTGTGAAGTCCTAGGACGTTCTGGGATTAACCTGAGAACTGCACAAGACTTCCAAAACATGAATTCAGAGGCAAAGAAAATACCCTGAGCAAAGCAGTGAGAAAGCCAGACATACAGCACCACTTTCCAATCTATTTGCCCTCCTCTCTCTCTTCCCTCATGTTCTACACACTCGGTGTCCTTATCCCAGAAGGAAACACTCCTGGGAAAGTAAAGAAGTGCTTCCTGGGTTCTGAACCATGTCTGTCTCCTCTCATCCCTGGCATCCACTTTGTTCAAAGGTGGTGTTCCCCATATGTTCCTTGCTGCATCCACAAGCAGGCTGGCTCCTCTACCAACAGGAGGCATCAGAAAGCATCAGGTTTTACACCTGTTTTCCTATCAGTAGCAAAGGTAGTGGTTACTCCTGATGAAGACTAATGGTCACCCTCCCCAACTCACAAATTCTAATTTCCCTGCTATTTCCTCAAACAGAAAGCTTTTCATGCAACTCTTTCCAGAAGTGTTCAGTGATGTACACATAGAAAAAAAAAGAGGCTTTTTAATTGCAAATGTGTGATATTGTTACCATTACAACCATTATAATGGCATTCAGTTACCATTATTCTACAGAACACCCTTAAGTGGTAAGAGAAATTCTTGTGAAAGAGTTTTAAAGACACACATAGGAAACAAAGGCAAAACAGGAGGAAATTCCATTCAGATAAAGCTGTATGTCAGTACTGAAAAGTTACAGCATTATATAATGAAGAAACCCCTGAAAATATAAGTATTCAATTGTGGTGGTTTATTTAGCTTTTATTTGCTTTGATTATCCTATTTAAATGATTATATAGATATTACAAGAATCCTAACAAATAGGATTATACTATCCTATCTAAAAGATTACATAAATGCAAGTCCTTTGAACTATTATAGCTGGAAGTAAGGATCACAGAGGAATTAAATACCTGATGGAGCTGTTGTTGGGATTTCTTAGGTCCTGATGAAGCTTTATCACCCATTCCTGATATTCCTGCTTCTGGATAGCAGTAGTTTGTTTTAATTCATTGGCCCATTTGTTTTCCAAATCCTGACAAGACAACAGTGATAATCTGACTGGTTTGGGTTTGCTTTTTAAGGTATTTATGTGAATGATGTGTTCTGGTTCACTGGACCTCAGCTTACCTGCTGAGATTCAAAATGCTGAGCTGCCAAGGAATTCACATCCTGGTCAGTCAGTGATTTTCCAAGCTCCTGCATCACCTTATCCATTTCAGCTCCTTGTCTGAAAGAGATGCAAACACAGACCTCAAAAACCTGGCAGAAGGACATCCTTTGCTGTGCCAGAGTTACTGGTTGAATGAACAGTTGTATCAGTCACAGATTTAGCAATGAATATCCACAAAACTAATCAGAGGGAAGGGTCAGGGATTCCAAGCTGGCTCCTGTGTGAACAGAAAACCACCTAAGCTCATTTGGGGCACTCTCAGCTGGCATCAGCATAGGGAGATTCTTGGTCAGGACAAACAGATTGGAGAAATTCCATCAGAGTCAATGCACAGCTATATCACACCTGAGCTCTAAAACATTACTGCTCCCTCACACTTGAGAAGAGTCAATAAGCAGCAAAAAGGTTTGCAAACACATTACCAGCAACATTTACCCCCAAATTAGGAATATGTACAATTCAGTCTTGAAGAAACCATATGAGCATGTGTGCATTGGATAACATGAGCTTAAGCACACACAGTTCAAGAGTACTGCCACTAAGAATGCTAAAACATTCCTGCTTGGAGTATTCTGGCAGGAAAGAAAAGCCCTCTTGTGGAAAAAAAAGTCACCTGCAGCTATCCAACCTGATTCCAGAACTCCGGATTCAAAGTCAACAGTTTCTGATTAATAGCTGCCTCAAGTATCTTGCTTATCTTTTCATAGTGTTTATTTTCTGTATGCCTTAAGCCCTTTACCACTTCAAAGGTCGACAAAACAATGGAAATCAAAACTTATATTCTCCTCAGTCACTGAAAATAATAAAAGCTAAGGCCATCAAAGAAATATAAGACAGCTGACCGTAATGAACTATGGAATCATGGAATGGTTTGGCTTGGAAGGGACCTCAAAGATCATCTCATTCCAACTACCCCAGGTCACTCAGAGCCCCATCCAACCTGGCCTTGGACACTCCCAGGGATCCAGGGGCAGCCACAGCTTCTCTGCCCAACCTGTGCCAGGGCCTGCCCACCCTCTCAGGGAGGAATTTCTCCCCAATATCCAGTGTAACCCTGCTCTCTGTCAGTGTGAAACCATTCCCCTTGTCCTGTCACTATGTGCTCTTGTCCACATACAAGTTGACACGTCCTACAAGTTTGTACAGCCACTGACATGCAATAAGAGAGAAGAAAACATGAAAAACACACAAAGGAATACCTTTCCCGTAGTTTTTTCAGTTCCACATCCCTTTCACTTATTAATTCCGAGATGCTAACGAAGTAATTGTGCTCCAGGTTTAACAGCGTTTCAGAAGCTGGGGAATGTATCAGGTCATGATAAACATCTGCAAAATCTTCATCCCAGCTGGTTTCTTCAGGTTTGGCATGTTCTAACGTTGTCTGAAAATTTTAAAGGCCTTTTAAAGCACAGGGTACCTTTTAGGACATATAAGGATCCGTCCTAATGGTGGGGCAAAACCAAGTGGGCACACACACTGCCTTTACCCTACCTGAATTCTCTCTCCTATCTGAAGCTTTCTGTATTCTGCTTTAGATTTACATTTTCTCCTTTCCTACATTCTTTCTCCTTCAAAGCAACTGAAGGCAGAATCACTAAGGTCCGAACTACAGTGAGGAACTGGGAATTTTCACACACCACCAACTTGGAAAGAACAGCAATGGCCACAGTATTTTAGACAAGGCCCAAAACACCCTCTGTGCAAACAGAAATACTTTGCTAATGAGGATGACTAACCTCTGATGTCACTAACAATTTGATCAACAATAGTGATTTAAGAAAAGCTACTTCTGTTGCAAAAAGAATGGCCCAAAGGTGCCAGTCTTGCTACCTCTTTTTGGAATTTTTCACAATATTTTTCTATGTTCCATGAGAAGCAAACTCAATTTCTACAAACTTTTCTTCAAATATTGTAGTTTTTTTCAATTCTTTTTTTGTCTTCACTGGGACCCCTCCCATTCTTGCACTGTTTTGAAGGTCACATGCAAAACTGGAAACCTTATTCCAGCTAAAGCTTCACCATTCCTAAAAAATGTAAAATAGTCGCATGAACTCAAAAATGAGCTGAAAAGTCTCCTTCAACTGCACACTTTCTCTTTATAGCCTTCATTGCTACTACTGACATTAAGGATAGGAATTTAACTTAAATTTAAATTAAATTAAACTTTTAATTTATCTTAAAAATACCACTCTTGCTTTAATTGTAATGCACTATAACCCTTATGCCTATTTTTGCTTGAATATCAGCTGATAAATGAACCCTTTACCTCCTCATCTTGTATCTTTTGACTACTAAATTCAGGAAAAACCTGACCAAGAACTTGTAGCATGAAGACTTCACACTCAGTCAGACAGTCTTACCTCTTTATAAGCTTTGGCCCAAGTATCTGCCAGCTGGTTGATGTCTACTTTTCCTGACTTCACTGCTTCCAGAGCCACTTCAGCTTCTCTGTCATAATCTTTTATAGTTTCCTCCTCTATGAACTCATTCAGAGATTGTTTCAGGTCTATATAACAAGAGAATGGCTCAGCAACAAAATACATCAGCAGAAGTATCAGGAACCATCTAGGAAACATATAGCAAGTTTTTCTGAAAACCCTTTCCTTGGCCACCTTGTTAGCACTGACAGTGATTTTCTTTGAGGTTTTGCTGTTTAAAAAGCACTTTCTTTTTAACACTGTTCTAGAAAATACCCTTCTTTTGGTTCCTTGAAGAGGGTTGTAAGACAGTTGTGGACAGGGACACGTGACAGTGATTTAAGCAATGGATTCCTACCATTTTCCACAAAGCATGGCAGGTTGTGCAGAACCATGAGACGTCCATGCAAATGACTGACATTCTCTTGCACAGGGAATTTGAGAGGCACAGTAAGCACGAAATGTTCATTTCCAGCACTGAATTTGTACACATAGTCTCTCTCCCTAGTGTATGTCTTGCCTTTATTCGGCTTCATCTCCTTGAGCTGATTTCCTGCACTAGAAATGAAGATAAGAGTTACATTCTTGTAAAGTCACAAGTAAACAAATGCTAACTAAAAACATGGCTTTGTTAATGATAGTTTTTGTCAAGAAAACTTAAACCCCCACACAGATACTCACGACTTCCAAGCACATAGGGCTGCAACTGAGGCATAAATCCCAGTTTCCAAAACACCAAAGGCTTCTAAACTGTATTTGTATCTCTAAAATATATATCACTATATGAATTGGGGTCAGTGCTCTTAGAAAATACAGCATAAGGCTCCTGACTTAAAGGCAGAACCAGGACAGATGGGAACCCTCAGAAAGGGAAAACTAACTGAAACACTCGAACTTCTGCCAGAGAATGCCTCAAAGTCTGAAATCCTTCACGGTGCACGAGGGTTTTATTTCCTCTTTTGTGCAGCTGGCACAGCTGAGGGGGGGAAGGAGGAGGGTGGATGTTTGCAGCAATTTTTAGAGTTTATTTTGTCATCTTGTAACCTGCATTAAAAAAACCCCATACAACAAACAACCAAAAGAAATGCAAGAGAGATGGATACAGAATACAGAATTCAAACACAGGGATGGGAGCACATACCTGTGTCAGGAATTTTACCCTCCCCTTGGGCGCCTCCACTTAGTCACATCCCTGATTTTTGGGCATTACCTGCAAAACGGGACACATTGATTGACTTGAGACCTCCCCAGTGATAAAACCCGTGGTCCAGGGCGAAGACAAAAAGGGGGAATAAAGGTGTATTTTCCACAGCAGAATTCATGGGATCAGCTTCTGGGGTTTGGGGCTCTTCTGGTGTGTTTTTCTGTGACCAAACCCTGCCCCCGAGTGGGAAACAGATGGGACGAGTCAGTTGCCAAAACAAACCTCTCGGTGCCAGAGCCAGGCGGTGTCCCGTATCCCCATCCCTGGTGTCTCCCCTGTATCCCCATCCCTGGGGGCTCCCCTGTATCCCCATCCCCAGAGGCTCCCCTGTATCCCCATCCCTGGGGTCTCCCCTGTATGCCCATCCCTGGGTTCTCCCCTGTATCCCCATCCCTGCGGTCTCACCTGCATCCCCATCCCTGTGGTCTCCCCTGTATCCCCATCCCTGGGGTCTCACCTGTATCCCCATCCCTGGGTTCTTCCCTGTATCCCCATCCCTGGGGTCTCCCCTGTATCCCCATCCCTGGGGTCTCCCCTGTATCCCCATCCCTGGGGTCTCCCCTGTATCCCCATCCCTGGGTTCTCCCCTGTATCCC
>JAWWEE010000233.1:0-18190 GCA_035221455.1 Xenops minutus | reverse complement strand
GGGTGGGCAGGCCCTGGCACAGGGTGCCCAGAGAAGCTGGGGCTGCCCCTGGATCCCTGGGAGTGTCCAAGGCCAGGATGGATGGGGCTTGGAGCAACCTGGGCTGGTGGGAGGTGTCCCTGCCCATGGCAGGGTGGGACTGGATGGGCTTTGAGGCTCCTTCCAGCCCAAACCATTCCCTGATTCTATGATAAAATGGGGATATCAGCTCCAGTTTTTCCAGGGCAGAGGACTGAGGGGTCAGGTAGTCCAAACAAACCCACCTTTCCTGACAGGACACGTCCTGTCCAGGCAGCTCCCCCAGGACTCACCACTTCCAGCCCTCAGATTTCCTTGTCTGGATGGAAATGGAGAACTCCCCTGTTTCATCCATGAGATAAAAGCCTTTGTGTATTTGAATAAGATTATATGACTAGGTTATTTTATTAAAAATCTAAAATTACCATGTTATTTTAAAATAAAACCATTTCAATAATTCCAAATTATTAAATTATTTTAAAGGAAAACCATTCCCTACAGAAGCACCTGGAAAATACAGGATTTAGACATGAAAGCACCTGGAGGTGACTTTGGATTCTCCCATCCACACCAGCCTGCATTTTGCTGGTGTGAAATCCCCCTTTCCGTCCTACCTGGTAATTAGTAACACCCAATGTCCAAAAAAATTCTTGCCTGGCTTAAGTAGCAACTGGTTTTTCTCCAAAGAAAATAAATTCCCTGGAATTGACTGTGGAAGAGCAGAGGGAAGTGTCTTCAGCCCCAGTTTGGCATCAGCCTGATTGATGTGCATGCAGAGATTTACAATGCAAAGCAAAGAATAGCTGATTAAAGTGGGATCTGCAGCATTTCGGGACCTTAATGAGTTGTTGGAGAAAATTAATTTCTATGTTTAATATATGCAGAGACTGGGAGGAAATCTGAGAATTTAATTAATCACAGCGTAAAAAAAAAAGTTATTGGATATAATTGTAAGCAAATACTGCTTAATTATTCCTCTAACAGCAGGACTAATTTGGAACTCATTTCCCCAGCGTGCTCGTGGTTCACTCGGGGAGGGGTTTGTTGCTCCAGCTGCAGGTTCCACACTCGGGCAGGGATGGGGTGTTGTCTCTGTGTAAGCTTTGGGGTACAACCCCCTGTCCAGTCCCAGGCTGTGGGGTACAAATGCCTGGGGAAAGCAGCAGCAATAATGCAGATCCACATTAATTTCCCTTTAAACAGGGTCCTGCCACTCCCACCCCTGTCCTGGGTGTCACCACAACGAGCTGCCCTGCCCACACCTCTTGTGTCTGTGCTTCCCTTTCTCACTTTAGTGGGAATTTTGCTCTATTTAAACCTTCCCACTGCTGCTTTTTCCCACCCTTCCCCGAGCAACAACCAAGAGTCCTTTAAGTGAATTATGTGTTTTAGATGCTCATTTACCTCCCAAACACTTACTTTGAATGTTCTTGCACTGTGGAAGCTCTTGGCAAATAGGTTTGTCTTTGCAGAGGTGACCCTTGCTCCTTTAAAACCCAATCCTGAGTGGCTCCCACAGAGCCTCAGTCAAATCCAGACATTGCCTCTGGAGAAGGAATGAGTGGAAAAACTTCCCAATGCCATCCTGCTTCCTCCTGACATGACTGAAGTTCTTTAAAGTGCCCTTCCCAGCCTGCTCCTTCAGGAGCACAGGGATTACAGGAGCTCAGACTCCAAAGCCTGGCAAGGGAATGTGAGGGATTACGGGTGGGGAAAGGTTTGTGGTTCATTAATAAAAGATTTGGGGGTTTGGCTGCTGTTGAGGGATGAAATCCTTGAATAATTGAGAATCTCCACCTCTGTATAAATGTGTAGGGCAGGTCTGCTCATTCCCTCTGGAGTTCCACTAAAACCAATTGCAGCCCAGCATTCTTTTGGAATTTTGAGCCAGAATTCCTCTAGAAAAATTATTCATCATATTTATGTATAAAATATTTAAGCTGAAGGAAAGGTAGGAAAAATTCTGTTTCCTGTGTCAGCCCCTTCCAGGGAGAAATGCTCCTCCAGCTGTCTGGGAACAGCATTCCTGCTGCCTTGCAGTTTCTCGTGGTTTTGCTCCAGTTAATTAGGGGTTTTAATTAGTCATTAGTGGTGCCTGGGGGACAAGATAAATGGTCTCTTCTGATTTATGAAATTTCACAGATCGCATCAGTGGAAACCAAGGAAAAGCCGGGGTTAGCCCTGACTGTGGTGGGAGCCTCCTCCCAAAGCAGCGGGCCCAGGAGCTCTGCTGCCAGCACGGCACTCCCGGCACAGACACCCCAAAAAGCAGCAGCAGGGATGTTTCCCTGCATTCCTGGGGCACAGCCAGGCACCAAAGCTGGCCCCTGCAAACAGGCACTGCAGGAATCAGCATCAGCTTCACACTCGTGCTTTTGAACTGGATTTTATGGTCCAGGAATTGTTTTCAATGGAAACATTTCTCGTAGGAACACCTGGAAAATATTGGATTTAGGTGGGAAAGCACCTGGAGATGACTTTGGATCCTTCCATCTGCATCAGCAGGATCTCAAAGTTCTTGATGAGGGATCCAAAGCTTTGCACTCAGACTGTCCTGGTGGCCAGTTTCTGTGGAATTAAACCATGAAGTGCCACCAAAGGCTGTCCCAGAAATCCTCGGGATGGGAAAGGGCAGCAAAGTCCCTTCTTGCAGCAGGATGTTCCTGTATTCCCTGTTTTTATACAGACATCAGCATCTGTCAAAGCTGATCTAATGTGATCACTGATCAAACCAGCACTTGATGTATAGATGGTTACACCAGGAATAAAACTGGAATAGGAAAAATAAAATAAATCAAGGTTCTCTGAGCTCAAAATCCAATTTTTGGGGGGTGCAATTTTTCCCAACCAAAAGCAGGGACACAGGCTTGGCTCCTGCCCAGCCCCAATCCCTGTTATCCCATCCCTCACATCCAGCCTTCCCTGTGTCCCTGGGTCATCCCAATGTTTGCCCCAGCTAAAGCATTTCACCCATCAATGGGGGATTTGGCAGGACCATGGAATAGGTGCCAACAGAAATAAAAAAAAATAAAACAATTTTTTAAAAAAATAAAACTTTTTCACTTGCAGAGCTCTGGCCTGAAGAAAAACATCACCTTATTGGTATGGAATTCATGTGTTCTTTGGGATTAACTTCTCTGAAAGAGGCTTTCTCACAAAACGTCTCTGTTGAAGACCCCACCACTACATAAACATAAATAATGCCATTTTAAAAGCCTGTCTTTCAGCTCAAGGAAGCACCAGACTCTTTGGAAATTCCCCAAGGTGAGGCCAGGAATATAATGCTCCAGCTGATGTATAAGGGCTGTCTGGCACGTGGAGAGGAAAGAGCCATTTATGGAATTTTAACAGGCAGCAAGACTAACATGGCTATTAAAAGAAAAATGTCAGCTCTGGGTCCCTCATCAGGGACTCATTTAAATGCAATTTCACTAAATTAGCTGCACTAAGGAGCCAGTGGAGGAAGGGGAAGGGGAAACCTGGAGAAAACAGCACTTCTTTGGTAGCAATTCCTATTGAAGGAGTCCTGTGGAGAAGTCATTAAGAGGTAAACATTCTGTCAATCCAATATATCCTGTTACCTGCTAAGATGAGGGTGGAGGGAAGAATTCCAAATGCATCATGTCCATCTAAGCCATGAAGGGAAAGAGACTGGGATCTCTTAGTCTGAGCTCAAACACATGTAAGACTTCTAAAGGCATTTCAAAAGTAAGAACACCTGGAAAATGGGATATAAGGCAACATGGATTCGCCAAATGACGCTGAATTAGCACAGCACTTTCCTTTGATCAATTACTGCTTCTACAGAGGAAATGTCTGTCCTGATGAGGCCCAGTGGGATGGAAAGCTCTTGTCTTTCCAGTCCTTAATAACCTGCCACAATGCAGCCCTTTGTGGGGCACAAACACATGCTAAGAAATAACCAGTAGTGGGGATTCCTGTTTAAAGTGATGCCATGGGAAGCTCTCCATGCAAACCAGAAAGTCCCTGGGAGGAAAGAGCTGTCACCCTCTGGCAAGTGCTGGGAGATGCTCCAGGGAAGTGAAAGGGATCCCCCCTTATGCCCTCCTGGATGGAATTCATTGGGTCAAGTTCATTGGCATAGGATCTGTAATTAATAGTGGAGGAATTTTTTGCAGGCTGGAAAATCACCAGAGTCAGAGGAGGAAAATGGGGGATCATGGTTTGGGTTGGAAGGGACTTTCAAGATCAATCTGTTCCACCCTCTGCCTTGGTCAGGGACACCTCCCACTAGAGCAGGTGTCTCCAAGCCCCATCCAACCTGGCCTTGGACACTTCCAGGGACGAAGCTGTCCAAAGGGTGTCCCAGCACAGCAATGCCCTCTCCTTGTGACTGGTAGGGACAAGATGGACTCATGCTGGCCAAAGCCAAGACTCTCTGTAGTGACTCAGCAGCACTCTGGGCTGAAGGTTTGGCTTCATTTCCAGCCTGCAGACACCTCATGACCTCGGACACCCTGCATGAAGAAGGGACACCAAGAGGTGGAGCACAGGGAAGGACATGAAAGTACTGACCCTGAATCCCATGGTCTCAAGGTGTTCTTATGGGTAAGGCCCCATATAATCAAGCACTTCCATGTGTTTTCTGAATTAGGGCTCTAAAGACAAGCTTCCAAATTTCCTGACTGTTGGGCATTTCAATTATGTTTGTAATATATTGGATTTCACTCTTAAGAGAACGTTTCCCCTCATTACTGAGTGAAATTTAAAGATGGCAACACTTGGAGACAAAAGGGTGTGTTCAAAGCACTGGACAGTTACTAATGATAATCATAAAGAATTAAATTTGCAACACAATTAGCCAGTGACAGGTCAATAAAATCCCTAGGCCAGATGGCTTCTTAATTGAGTTTTCAAAGAAAGTTGGTAATTATAGGAACCTCCCTCAGATATCCTCAACTTTTCAGTGCAGTTGCATAACAGCAGGTTATGCAAGAAAGACCCTCAGGAGTTTCAGCAGCCTGGCCAAAGCCCTTTGGACTCCCAGCTCCTCTGTCTGCCCCTTCACCCCCCACCCTGCAAGGAACTCCTCCAGTATCCAAGGCTAAAATCCATGCTTTAAACCACACAGATCAGCCTGGATGAACACCAGAGGCTGCTTTCACAGCACACCCAGAGTGAATCTGTTACTACAAACTCCCTGATGGGCTGGGAAAATAATCCTGCTTTCAGCTGGGTGGAAACAGGGGGGCTGAGCTGGATATAAACCCACAAAATCCCAGCACCTCTCGGGGTTCAGCCTCTCAGCCACAGGTGTCTCACTGTGAATTCCAAGTCTCCTGTCCCAGGGCAGCAGCTCCAGGTGGGACAGGGATGTCCCTGAGCCCAGCTGAACATGTCACACCAGCAACAATTCCACTATCACAGAGCAAAACCAAACATGAGCCATGCACTGCACCTTGTTTCATGGGATAATGGATGAGAAAGCTCTGAATATATTATTTTTTATGGAAATTAAATGTCACTTGGGGAAAACCTGCAATTTCTGCTCTAATTCAGAAAAATACTGATAAGCCCTTTTCTGAGCCGCAGTAACATCTTTTCTAATTCAAGTCTTGCTTGATGTTCAACAACATGCAATAATCTCCCATTAGGACATCCCTTGAGGCTCTTCTGATTTCTTGAACCAAACTCAGCTCCCAGGCTGTAGCTGCTGCTCAGCACCTTCCACCGACACAGCAGTGGGCTGGGAAATGAGTATCTCATCTAAATCAACCCTTTTCTAGTTTGAAACCATTCCCCCTTGGCCCATCCCAGCAGGCCCTGCCAAACAGGCTGTAAATGAAGTTGGCTGAGTCACAGCAATAAGTAGAGGAATTAATGCACAGCCACAAATTAATGTTCTGCCCAGGGTGACAAATAAACTATTTTGGAAAGTGTTAAAGCCATGCTTGAAATTAAAAACATTATTTCCAGCATCTACATTGCCACAAGTTTAAAGGCAGGACATGTAATGGGAATTTTTCTAAAATGTAATTAATAACTGAATGTTTGCAACAAGGAATTTTGCAGGAGGTCAAGAATTCACGAGGGAAATGGGATAATATTTATTCCAAACCAGACTGTTCATCCATCAGCTCTTGTTTCCCACTACTAAATTAGTAAGTACTAAAAAACTCACCATTCTACCTCATTGCTCTCATCAAGTCCATAACTTTCAGCATGCCCAAAATTCAGGATGATTTCTGCTGGGAAGAACCAGTTGCAAGCACATGAGCTCCTTCTGATTGTTCCTGTGCAGAGGAGCAGCAGCTGCTCAGTCTGTGTTTAACACACTCGGGTTGAGATGGCTGGAAAAAGCAGTAATTACAGAAAAAACCCTGCAGTCTCCAAACCCAGGGCTTGTCACTAAATATCTAGGGAATGTTCTTACAGAAAAATGTATGTCACTGTTTTCTCTCCAAGCATTTAATGCTTTCTCTTCTTTCCCCACCCCCATTTTGTTACTGAGCATGAAGGACAGGAGGAAAGCAAAGACAGGAGACCCCAAGAACAGATCACTGCCAGGGTTGTAATGGGGACCTCTTTGCCAGCAGTCCCTTTCCCACTGTCACTGGCCACTTTGGATCCAAGAACCCAGAAGGAGCCCAAGGAATGATTTTGATGGGTATCCATACAGGGCACAACCACCCCAACTCCTTTCCCACGGGGACATTCCCATTCCAGGGGGCACAGAAGCTTTGACATTTCAAAAGCAAATTTTGATCCCAAATACCCAAATTCTGGGATTATGGTCAGCCAAACAACCCCTTCTGTTCCTCACCAGACAATAATTCTTCATTCAAAAAAATATTTCATTGAGTTGTTTTAAGCACAATGTTGTTTCCAGTAAGAATTTGGAGTTGCAGTCAATCCATCAGTCCATTTCCTAATGTTGGAAGAATTTCTGCTAAATGAAATGTGTTATTTACACTAGTTAATAGGATTTCTAGGCCCTATATCTCCTTTAAAGCTTTCTCTTTGCTGCATTCCTTTGCTAATTGCTGGGGTTTGGGCATCCTGCTCCACTCTGAGCCCACTCCTGTGTGCATGGGCATCCAGCCCTGGGAAGGGCTTTCCAGAGCAGGGCTGTATTTCTACAATCACCAGCAGTGGGATAAAACCAGATTATAACTATTCTGCAGTTCCTGAGCCGGTTCCCAGGGGTGTGGGAGCAAACAGGAGCTGCTGCTCCTTCCTGCTGCCTCACCAGAGGAGGAATTGCTGCAGTGACCTTCCTCCTTCAGCTTTGCACTGAAATCGGGCTCATCCGAGGCTGTTTCCAGAGATTTCCTTTCTTCTTTTCTTTTTTAAACCAGAATGGAGCAATCAAGTGATCCAAGTGTTCCACACAAAGAAAGGTTTGATTTCACACCACACAGAGTCACGGCCAGATTTTAATGATAATTTCTCTTAAGAGCTATTTATGAGGTAAAGGGGAAGTGTTGCAGCAGGAAGGAAATCAGATGCCCTGCTCACCTTGTTTTTCCATTACACCTCCCAACCCTCACCTCTTACTTGATGTCAGCAGACTCCAAGAAGCTGCAGCACCTCAGTGAGTCAGGAAGATGTTTAGGAACACATGGGGACCTCCATCATTTGCATCTGAAACCAAAATCCTCCTGGTGCTGCTCCCTGTTCCAGCCACCAAGGAAAGACAGACCCCAAAGGAGTGGCTGAAAACTGGGGCACGTGTGTGTGTGTGCACACAGAGAGGGAGAAACCCAGATTTTCAGGGAAATTACGAAGGAAACATTACCATGGACTAAATCAGACCCATTTCTGCAACCAGACAACAATCCCAGGCCTGCACCTTGAAGCAGGTTCAGCTCAGGTGGTGTTTGCAGTTTTTCCTGGCATGGGAACATCTTGTGTTCCCCACAACCTCACGGCACCAAATTAATTTAATCCTCCCAAAGCCTCGCAGGGAAATGACCCAGCAATTGTGGGGATTTACAGAAGATGTAAAAGGCAGCTGTAATCAGAGATACCTCAGCAGTAACACCACATAATTTTTATGTCATCTTTCAATCACAGCTCCCTTAATGCATCCTTGGAAAACAAGGGCCACATCAGCCGTGGCAGATTTAATAGCCAGGTAGATTTATACTGGAACAAAGCCAGAGGCAACTTCACAAGTGAGATAGCAGTGTTTGGGTTATTTTAAATGTATTTCCCAGCTCAGTTTTGTTTTTAAACTGCATTAACAACCCCAGGAGGCTCTGCAGTATCACAGACCCTTGGAAAAAGAAATTATCTGTATCTCAGGCTTTTCAAAAGCACTTCCTCAGATGCTTTATTAAAATGAACTGGCATTTTCCACCCTGGCTGTGCTTAGTAAATGGCAGTGAGTTCATGGATAGTTCCTGCCTGAAGGAAAATACAACCACACAAGACCTGTGGTGGCCAAGGCCGGTCTGGATGGAGCTTGGAGCAACCTGGCAGGTGTCCCTGCCCATGGCAAGGGGTGGAACAAGATTAGCTTTAAGGTCCCTTCCAACTCAAGCCTTTCTAAGATTGCTGTGCTGATAAATCAGACTCAGTTGCAGGTGCTTTCTGGTCAGGAGGGCAGGGCTCAGGGGCTCCACCCTGATCCACCTCCAAGGTTTCAGTGGCTTCTTGGAGAAGTCCCCCTGCACGTTTCACATCCCTCTCCACGTATTCATAACCAGCAGGTTTGCTGCAGTGAGACCCTAGGAAGTTAGAATGTGGCAGCATAATTACCTTGTGAGACCTGCAGCAAGGAGGGTGGTTTAAGGATTCTCCTTAAATCTGCCTCTTCTCCTGCAGTGGCTGAACAGCCCCTTGGAATTGTTCCAGAGATATTCCCTTCAGGAGCTTCGTGCCCGTTGTTGGAGAGATGCTGTGTGAGACAAGATGGAATTTGCCAAGCCCTCTGCAGCAGGGTGATCCCAGAACTGATGTGTTCCCACAGCTCTCACGCTCCAGCAGTGCCTCTCTCATGGGATGTGGAACCTGTGCAGAGAGGAGACTTGGACAGCCAGACCCCCTTGTGCCCCAGGAATGAGCACAGGTGTCTGGAAAGCATTTCTGGCTGGGTCTGGGGTGGTTGGGTTCTAATTTGCTCTTTGGAAACTCCCAAAGTAAATGTACAGGAGGCAGTAAAAACAGGGTCCCCCTGTGGGAGCTCACCAAAGCCATTCCCACCACCAGGACTGCCCTCAAGGGCTGGGACATCTCCATTCCTTCTCTGGGATGCTGGAAGTTTCTGGGCAGATGCTGATGGAGCCAGGGAGAGGGAAGAAGACATTGGTAGGTAACACGTGACAGAATGAGAAGAAACTGCCTCAAGTTGTACCAGGGGAGGTTCAGGCTGAAATTAGGAAAAAATTCCCCATGGAAAAGGTTGTCAGGCTTTGGCACAGGCTGCCTGGGAAGAGGTGGAGTCCCCATCCCTGGAAGTGCTCACAAAACACGTGGATGTGGCACCTGGGGACGTGGTGCAATGGTGAGCATGGGGTTGGTGCTGAGCTGATGGTCTTGGAGGACTTTCCAACCTCAGCAATTCCATGATCCTCTGATTAAAGCTCAGGACTTGTTGCCCTTGTCCTGGGGCACCTGCCAGGACCCCCAGGAGGGATTTGCTGGGGGATTTCTTGCCTTTCCCTGCAGGACAGGCCTGAGTTGGAGGCAAAGCTCAGCTCAGGCTGCACCGTGCCCAAAGCTGGCAAAGCTCAGCTCCCACAGTGCCCGGGCTGCCTTCAAATGTCAGGTTTAATATTTAATCCCCCTGGATGGCCTCAATATTTACAGCATAAGCCACTTCATTGGGAAGTTAAATATATAGCCCAGATATTTAAGGAAACTGATTCAGAGGCACAGAAATGCAATTGCACTTAACATGACCTGGGAATGAAATCACAAGCTTTAGGGTTTATTCTGCAGGATGCTCCAGCCCCATTTGTAATACATTATGCAAAGCAGGCTCTGTCAGTGTTCCCTACATGGATTGCAACAATGCTGGGTGGTGAAAGCAACATAAATCCCCCAAAAACCCAAAAGGGGAAAATGACAAGTTTTCACTATTTATATTCCTATATATGTTACATTTATATGTTATATATTATATTTTTATAAATTACACCTATTCTGTATAAATTATATATTATATGGCATGTATTATCAATTATAATTTATATCATTATTATATCTATTTTATATTTTATATACTTTATCACTTACACTTTTTACTAGACTATATAGACAGTACAGAATGGAGCTTTTGTAAATTGACACCTGCTTGCTGAAACAGCCTATTAAAGATGCATTCCCAGAAAATTAAAGATGCATTCCCCATAAAAAAATCCCACATAAAGGCACTGATAAGACTGGAAAGCAAAAGAAAGGCAAGAAGGAGCAGTAAGATAAATACTATTTTTGCAACAAGATGCAGAAATACGCTGATATTAAGCAGTTATTATTTGAATGCTTTTCAGTTGTTTATATCATGGAATCCCAGAATGGTTTGGGCTGGAAGGGGCCTTGAAGCTCACCCAGTTCCACCCTCTGCCATGGGCAGGGACACCTTCCATAGAGCAGCCTGCTCCAAAGCCAATCAGTCAATCAATCAATCAATCAATCAACCAAAGCCCTACACATAACTATATAGAGCTATATACTTATATAACATATAGATGACTACATAGATATAGATCAGACTATTCCCACCCAAACTACAAACTCCTCTCCCAGGTCCTTGCTTTGCCCAGGAGCTGCAGCTCCATTCCCTGCCCACCCAGCCCCATCCCACCCTTCCAGCCCTGACCTTGCTCCAGGGGCAGAGAAGGTTTTGCTTCCAGCTCCAAAGGAGCTTTCCTGCTCCCCACAGAACAATCCCCTTCCCAGTTTGCCCAGAGCACACACCTTTGTCTTGGATTAACCAAGAACCCAAGCAAAACTGCCACCTGTGCCAAGGCAGGGGCTGGGATGGGTTTGGGAATGATTTCCAGCCTGTGCCTTCCAGCATCATTTTAGCACAGGATGGGAAAAATTCCAGGCACAGCCAGCCCAGAATGGATCTTTTTTAACTCCCCCCTGCATTTTTCTGCACAGGACAGAAAAAACTCCAGCTAAAGCTAACCCAGAGTAGCCCATATTTTTCCCCACCTCTGAATTTCCACAAGAAACATGTCCCAGCCTTCTTGCTCCAACACGTGGGCTCTGTTTTGTCTCATAACTCTCAGAAATGGCAGGGGGGCAGCTGGAGAAGCCAGGGCTTTGCCTTCCCTTTTGCCCTAAGGGACACCTAATTCCCAGCAGGATTTAGAAGGAGCAGAGCCCCCCGTGTGCAGCCAGCCCTCCCCATCCCCGGGCTCACACACCAGCAGGAATCAGGAGCAAGTTGTGCAGCAGGAGCCCTTTCTTCCAGGGATAAATGGAAGCAGAGGGGTATTTTTTTCCTTCCAAGTTGACAACCCAATAACACAACAACACAGGCACAAATCATCTCTCCAAAGGAGGATGTGCCCCCCTGCCACAGCCCTGCTCCCTTTGGGAAGCTGGATGGATCATATGGATGGCACCTCAGCTTATGCCCTGGAGAGGCATTTTGGGGGGGATCAGAAACAAAAACACCATCATGTTTTTGACCCACTACTCTGCCATGGCTCAAGGAACATATTTATTGTTTTTTTCTCTGTATCAAAGCCAAATAACTGCAGGGGAGCAGATGATTCCTGTTTGTTGGGGGGAGGGAAGGAATTAAGGCTCTTGGAGGAGCCTCAGACACGCCAGGCTGGGCACACAGGACTTCCCTGGAAAAATCACTGCAGGAGCTGTAACAGCAACCAAAGGCTTCCAAAACCACTCCCAGTCTTTCTGAGGAAGGCAGGAATGCTGCAAAGGGCTGGGAAACACACGTTATCACCTCCCACATCAGAGAGGCTCCGGCTCAAAAACAACAGGACATTGCCCGGGATGATTTACTGTCACTGGGCTTTATTCAATGGGGATGTGGAAAACTGTCCAGTGTTTCATCACCCGTGGCAGACTGGCCATGATTCACGTGATACCAGCCCCAGATTGGAATGCAGTGGTAGAAAGTCTTATTGGAAAGAGAATGGAAGCTGGAAATCTTGGCTGGCCCTCACTCCTCCCTCTGTAATGAGTTCCTGGTGCAGGAAGGGTGAAACTGGGAGCTAAAGCCCAGGGATAATTTATCCCTTGTTCAAACACATCCTGGCAACCCAGTTATTATTTGCAGAATTGCAGAGTTTCACTTCTCAATGCCTTATTGACCAAGAGCCTTCTCTCACTTCACAGAACTGTGTGGTTCAGTGAGCAGGCAATGCCAGGGCACAGCCCCTCACCTGGGCACAGGGCACCCAGCACTGGGAGGAGAGGGCTGGTCCCAGACCCTGCTCCTCCCTGGATAATGTTGCTCCTGGGCCCTTGGTTTGTGCTGCTGGTGCTTCTGAACCTGCAGGTAACAGAGCTCAGCAAAAGCAGGGTCATGTTCCTCTAAAGGCACAGCTCTGCTGGGCAACTGAACTCCTTGGAAGGAAGTTAACCTTCAAAAACACTGATCTAAAAACACTGAGCAATTAATTATTGGGATTAATTAATGAGAATGACACAGGCCCCAAAGAGCCAGACATTCCATAGGACCCAAACCCCCAGGGCAGCACAACACAACCCCAACACGTTATAGAATCACCATCACAGACTGGTTTGGGTTGGAGGGACCTCAAAGCCCATCCAGTGCCACCCCCTGCCATGGGCAGGGACACCTCCCACAGCCCAGGTTGCTCCAAGCCCTGTCCAACCTGGCCTTGGACACTGCCAGGGATCCAGGGGCAGCCACAGCTTCTCTGGGCACCCTGTGCCAGGGCCTGCCCACGCTCAGAGGGGAGAATTCCTTCCCAACATCCCATCTAACCCTAATCTAACATACAACCCAGTACCCTGACATAACTTCACTCTTCAGTTTCTCAATTTCCTGTGCATAAACCAGGCTTTGGACCATTTGATCACCAGCCAGGACCTTGTTCTTGCTTGTGCTGGTCAGAACAAGGGATCAAGAGCACCGTGTTCCCACACTCCCTGAGCATCACAGGGTCCTGCTGGACCCACACCCACAGGAGCAGCTGCAACCCCTGGAAACCAAAGGCTCAACCTCCCCTGGCCCCCCCCAGTGCTAGAGATGAGCAGTGGACAAAGGTAAGAGAAATATTAGCCAGCCCTGATATTTCAGCACAGGATAAAAATATAAGGCACATCATTCCCTGCAAGGTTACTATGGTGATTGCAGAGAGGATGCTGAGCAGAGCTGTGGTTACGAACCAAAGCTCACGACCAAGATCTGAACCTGCCCATTAAACACTCCCAAGGGCAGTGAGTAACAATGCAAAGGCAGGAACACACCAGGAAGCCCAGCAGAGCCCAGCCCTGCAGGGAAGGGCAAGTCCAGCACAGGAACTCACTGCAAACCTGCCATGGGGGCACAGAGTCATCCTTCTGGTGTGTCAGGAAAGAAAAGCTTTGCCAGCACTCCTTCATTTCCATGGACCAACAGAAATGCTTGGCACAAACAGGGTCTTAAATCAGTGCAAATGGCCCGTGTGTGGTAGATGGGAGCACGGAAAGCACTGCACAGTGAAAATACAGAGGGGCACTTGGATGGACTCTGCTTTGCACACCTAGAAAGCTGTGGGGGGTTTCTCTGTCTGGAGCTCCACATTGCTGAGACTTTATGGGCCAAGTGGGCAGATTCTGCCAGTTATTGCCACGGTGCAAATCACTTCTTCAAGTCCCAGACACTCATGGCATCGAAGGTGCTGTGACTGTGCTGGGTTTGGAATGGCTTGGGTCTGATTTTTGGGCTGAAATCCTCTTCACTGGCTTTCTACCAAGAGGTAAATATCTCTAAAAAAGTCCTGGACAAAAAATCCTTTCTCCCCGGGAGCAATGTGTGTGCACAGACAGGGCTGCTGGAAGGGCTTCATGTGTATTACAGATATAAAGAGAGGGAAACAAAATGAAACTCCCAAGGCTCTGGCAGGGAAAAGGATCTCTTTGCTGAGCTGAGATTTGCTTCTTGTTCTGGAATGACCTTATTCTTATGATCTCTGTTCCATAACTCCTCTTTTCCCACCTTACAAATTCCATTGGCTTCTCGCTCACTGTTGGATGTGGAGAAAGGTGAACCAGTGGGAATAAATAGATTTGGGATGGACTAGATAACCATTAAAATAGAAGATTCAGGGCTGGACTAGATGACCATTAGAAGTCCCTTCCAACCCAATCAGTTCTAGGTTTCTGTTCTTGTCATGGGAGGGGCAGGAAGTCTGGATTTGGTCACAAAATAAACCAGGCTAGAGAGGGAAGACAAAGGTGCTGCTGACTTTGTCTAATCCAAAGCCAAACAATTTTCATCTGATCCAAGGGAGAGCATCACCCTGAGCTGGAAAACAGCTACTGGGTGAGAGGGGAGGTCACACCTGGCACTGCTAAAGGGGCCCAAAGAGAAACCACAAGACAGAGAAGCCACAAGATGTTGTTGGAATTACAGCCTAAAATACAAGCAATAACCCACTATTTTTTTGTCCAACAGAAGTAATTGCTCTGTTCCTTTAAAGAATTTCCTTTCCCAAACCTCTGCCCTCCCCATCTCTCCCCCTAATCCATTTTTCCAGGGACATGCAGGTTCATGCTGCCCAGTCTCAGAGCAAGGAGCTTCCTCCTCCTGGGGAGACAACCCCAAGCCATGGATAAATTCCTTCCCAGCAAAACCAGATGTGCTTTCATTACCTGAGTGACAGAAACCTCCTCGCTGTTTACACCAGGCCTGCTATTAAAGCAATTATTGGGGATCAATGCAATACAGCAGCAGGGTTTAAATCTTGCCAAGCAGCCAGGCAAGGGAACAGCTTCTCCAGACAGGTCAAACTCATAACACTTTGTTCCCAGCACAGCAAAGAACAACCCCTGTGATGTCCTTGGCAAGGGATCTATATTAAAATGCTTTTAAAAGTCTCCAGCTGGACCATATGGATGCTGCCCACATCCCTCCCAGTATCACATCACCATTTACAGGCAGCTTTTGGGATGATGCCCTGTGAACACCGTGGTCTGTGGAAGGTGTCCCACCCCTGGCAGGGGTTGGAATGAGAGGAGCTTTAAGGTCCCTTCCAACCCAAGCCAGTCTGGGATTCTGTGATCCTGGGAAATGCCAGGTTCCCCCTCTGCAGATTGTGCTCCCCAGCTTTCTCCCAGGACATAGTTCAGGAGCTCAGTCTGTGACACTCCTATTATTTTAAATCCAGTTCTTGGTCTGGTAATACCAGGGTGGGTATCATTTCTATTTCAAAATTCATTTCTCAAGTAAAGGGTCTCTGCAAACTTCGAAGTATTCAAACCTGCACCCCAGATTCAACTTCATCTAGTCTGGCTAGATTTGGCCCCCCATCTCTGACACTCCAGGCAGTGTGGAAAGCTACAGCTAATGCTTCTCAAATGTTGCTGTAAGCAGAGATTTCTGTGCTATTAAAGCTGGAGGTGAGGGCAGGACAGATATCTGCTAATTGCTGCTTTCTGGGGAAATGGAAACTACTTCCATTTGGGGGTGCTGGGGGTTTAATTAGCCCAGAACACTTACAGGAGATAGGGGGGACCTTTCTCCTTAGCAAAGAGTCACAACACAGGCAGAGGAAAAGCAGAAAGATTCCTGTACAATTCTCAGCCCACAGGATTTTATCCTGTCCAAGGACACCTTCCCATCGTGCACACAGTGTCACCCCAGCTCCCTGCAGGGCTGGACACACACATCATTTCAGGTCAGAGCAGACCAGGGACATTCTGGGCTCCCAGGTCATGGCAAAATCTGTAAATGGACAAATCCCTGGGGTATGAGCTGCATCCCCCCGTGCTCTCCATCCCTTCCCTCTCCCTGTGTCCACCTTTACTCACACCCTTCATTCCACGAGCAGCTGCTCCATACACACCTGAAACACCCTGTGGCCCGGCTCAAGAGGCCCCAAGGATGAATTCCTCCTTTCCCCCTCCCTTTCCCACTCATCTCCAAGCCCCAGGGATCCCAGCAGTCTCCAAGCCCTTTCAAGTGCAGTGTCTGCAGATCTCAGACACACGTTAAAGATCAAGGAACCTCCGATGGGATCCCAGCGTGAGCTTTGCCAGCTTCAGTTCAGTTTGTGATCCATCCTAAACCAGCCCTGGCACATTTTGCAGCCTCTGCCCTTCCTTTAGCTCTGCCAGGCTTTGCCATTGAAACCCAGGCATAAATGCCACCTCTCCGGGAGGGTGACGGTACCCAAATCCAGCATTCCCAGGAATTTCCCACAGGAATTTCCCTCCTGCCGAGTCAAGCCAGCATCCCCCTCTCACCCAGCACACCACTGCATCTCCAAAGAGCCCAGTTACCCTTCCCAGCTCATTCCCACTCTGGCACACAGCATATGTTCCCCAACAGACACCCCACTGCCTGCAGGGTGTACAGGCAGAACTGTTTGCCCAAGCCATGCAGAGAAACAGGGAACAGGGAAAAATTCCCTTCAGGAACCCCCAGTGCAGCTTCCTGCCAAGCAAAGCACTGTCCTGGAGAAAGCCTTGGCCTAAGGAGAATGGGAATAACAGGAGGGAATGATGGATATCCCCCAAACACAACAGCAATGCAGCAAGGTGAGAGGATGAAGGATAGAGCTCCCCTAGAGCAGATGGTGCAGATGTTCTCTCTCATCCATCTTCCATATGTTCCCTCTGGGAAGGGAGAAGGGCCCCAGTTCTGCCTGGGTGAAATCCCCCTCTCAGCACACACGGGGCACAGTGGAACAGGCACAGAGGGTCTCACCCCCCCGTGTGGCACTGAGGGGCCATTTTTCCAGGGATCAAAGCTTTCCTTGGTATTTATCCCTGCAGAGGTCAGGAAGGGACTCCTGACTCTCAGCCCCATGGGTGTGCACCCCAGCAGGATGGGGATGTGGCACAGGACGATGCCAGCTCCACCAGTCCCACCCATGGCCAAGCATCACCTGGCCTTCCCTTCTTTTTCCTACTGGGTAATTCCCACCCCATCCCTCCCAGTGCTAATCCAGCCATCCAACCAGCCAGGAAACATGGGAAATTAAATCAAATCTAACCCACACCAGCCCCTATTCCAAAGCTTGCTTCCCATCAGCTGGGCATGGGGGTGAGCAGCAGTACCATCCCACTTTAATGGATATTGGGAATATTCACCTGGGCTCTGTCCAATTTACTGCACTTAATACCTTGTGCCTCCTCCACACGGATCGATTTTGGCATTGGGTTTATGAGCAGTAATTAATATTCATTCGGAATAAGATTCCCAATGCATGAAGATGTTTATTATTTATTCATCTTTAAGGCTTGTTAGATTAATCTGTTTTAAATTACCGCCTGCTGCCAGGCACAATTATTGTAATTTATTAGGATAATTCCGGTGCTTTATTTCCCTGTGCTGCAGGAGGTGGGTGATGCTTCTCCAGTGCTCCCAGAAAGCAGCTTGTGCTGCTGCTGGAGCTGCATCCCAGGGATGAGAATCCCCTTCTCCAAAGGGGCCAAGCTCCAGATTAGCCTTGAGTCCTCATTAATCCTTTTTTTAAGCAGATAGGAATCACAGAATCATGGAATGGTTTGGTTGGAAGGGACCTTAAAGCTCATCTCATTCCATCCACCTTCCACTAGCTCAGGTTGCTCCAAGCCCCATCCAACCTGACCTCGAACACTTCCAAGGATTTGGCAGCCACAGCTTCTCTGGGAAGGTCTGTGCCAGGCTAGAGAAACCCTGCACCCCTGAGCATCTTCCTGGCTCTTCCTTAGACATTCCCCAGATTGTCCAGGAGTACTTACAGTGAGGGAAACATGGAAATACAGCCTGCAGCTCCCTGCTGTGCAAAAGACCTCACCTAATTTCTTTTAAAACCCTACATATTTGCTTAAAAGCTGCAGTTACCATGATTACATTTAACTGAGCCCCTCAGGGGCTCCAAACCAGACAGGCTTTTCTGAAATTTAATTATTTTCCACCAGCGCTTCCGAGGTAAAGGTGCAATTACAGCAGGAAGGGCTGGGCTGACTTCTACAAACTAGACATGGAGGGACAGGGAAGGGAATGGAGCTGGGAAGGGGCTGGAGCAGCAGGAGGGGCTGAGGGAGCTGGGGGGGCTCAGCCTGGAGA
>JAWWEE010000232.1:12500-18442 GCA_035221455.1 Xenops minutus | reverse complement strand
GAAGGAAGGAAGGAAGGAAGGAAGGAAGGAAGGAAGGAAGGAAGGAAGGAAGGAAGGAAGGAAGGAAGGAAGGACGGGAGGAAGGAAGGAAGGAAGGAAGGAATTCGGAAGTATAGCATACAAGTACAAAAAAACCCCCCAACCCTTTCTTACCAAATGTAAGTGCAAAGAATCACAGCAAAATACATATGTATAACTAATTAGAAATAAAATAACTTGTCTGCCTAATACAAACAAGTAATCTTATATTTACATGGTACTTTTCATCTCCAAAGAACCACAAAAGATTTCACAAAAAATTTTTAGGATATTTAGGGGAAAATTAATTCAACATTGATATGCAGCTCTAATTGCAAAGAGAAGAAAGAGATCACACTAACACCATATAATAAAAAAACAATATTACCTAGCAGACAGTGAATATGCAATTTTCTCTAAAAATATATCTAATTATTCAACGCAAACTTGATTAGGATTTTGGAGCTAAAGCTTTTTAACCCTGTCTGGATTGTAACTACAAGATACTAAACGCTCAACATTAGTTTAGTGCGCTGACTGAAAAAGAGAAGTGGCTCATGAATTACTTCTGCATGACAAAATGTCATGTACAGCATGCTTTCATAAATTAACATGGCAGAATCTGTATGAGTAAGTTACCACTAACTCAGAATACAACTATAATTTGGAGCTATAACAGAAGACAAGTAACCAGAAATTAATTTCAAATAAGTAACAACCATGGAGCAAAAATATGTAAACCTCTGAAAACACTTAAGTTAGCCTTGAAAACAAACCATAAAGAAAGAGATGTCAAAAATTGTTCTCTGGTGCAGAGATATCAAATTCTGCACTCTTTAAGCCTAAGACAAGTGTAAATCTGGGTATAGGCATGCATGTAAGTTTGGCTTTTCCATTTTAAGCTGCCATAAAATGCAACAGTCAGGTTGACTAAGAGATTTTTCCTTATTTTGAAAATGTTGTCCTGTCTCATTACAAAGAGCTACTAAGAGAATGTTCAGAAACAGAATTCTCTCCCAGGATTTCAAGGTTGGCTTTTTTTGTTAGGTTGAGAGAGTTTGTGGTGAGGAATGGTATAAATGAACTCAGGGACAAAATGTGTTCAATTCCTGAAATGTTACCTAGAGTTGAGTTGAAAGCTGCACTTCAACAACAGACAGCAAATGACAGTGCTGGCTTAAAAGAATTATGTTTTTTCAAGTTTTTTCAGTGGTAAAAGGAAGCTTAGTCAACAGAAATGGAATGATGAAAATTATTTGTGGTCCCTTGGGCTTGAAAAGAAAGAGTGGGGATAGGAGAAAAAAAATCTACATTAAAGGGTAGATGATCTCACCGAGAGCCATGGAAAATACCCCCACACTCTCAAGACAACCACCATGTTTACTTGCACTGCCTGAGGGAGATAGATCCCATGTGGTTTACTTGCACTGAAAGAGTGCAAGAAGGGGAACAGTCAGAAGAGCTTCAATTACCCCACTCATCTGACTATGGTTTCAACAGAAAAAAGAGCTAAAAGCAATGAGGTTTCACATTTAAAACAGATGACAGAACACAGATCAAAAGCTGGTTGGAAAAAAGTTCAACGTATTTTTGACATTCAATATTATTTCAATGTTTAATGATATGGAAGGCACTTATTTATCACAAGCAGTTCAGCCTGAACTTACTTTCAGTACTGCAGTAAAAAGCTCTGCTTACTGGGGGATGTGTGTGTCTCAATAGAAGAGTACTTCTCCAGAGAAGTAAAGGTACAGAAATTACTAACTTGATGTCTTGAAACATCTGGTGAGCTTTGGATACCTTCCCATATACCCAGTAAAACTGTACTAGAAAGCATCTATTATGAAGAAAGTGTATGGATACTGCAGGATAAAAGTGAGGGGAAAAAAAGGATTGGTCCATATGAGTGTCCAGTAGGTACACAATAACACAAGGTGTCCTTACAAGTGGAATTTCAGCAAACCAAAGTCAGCAGAAATACCAGCTACACAAAGAATCAAGACATTGTTTCTGTATACGTTATCCAATATCTAGGGATGAATTATCTAGGGCATGGCGTGGCTCACAAGCAGTTAACCTAGAGAAAATTGAAAGAGAAAGAACATGAGCACTTCAAACCTGTCACAATAATCACATAACTGAACCTCTAGAGAAAGAGACAATGTTTCAGTTACTAAGCTCAACCCTCAGGCTCTCACGCATCATATGCACAAACAAAAACAAACTGGGATGGGAGATGGAAAGATTTGTGGTGCCAAAATTCCAAGATAATGTAGTGGACCCAAATAAATTTGCCAATAGTGAATACATGATCTTGAAAAAGATGTCTGAACTCTGACTAGGATCCTTACCATAGTAAAGCAGAACATGAAAAAGTATGAATAATGGACGTTTATAGAAAATAATATGGGTGGCTGGTCTGAAACAAATTACACAGCTTTAGGTGAGGAAGTGAGGAGACCTACCCAGGTATCAATTGTGCTATCTTCGTAAGAACAATGGAAGCTATGGAGGAGAGATTTTAGGGGAGGAAACAAAGGGAGAGAAAGAGAAGATAGTACTTAAGAAAGACACCAAGACATTATAGCCCCTAAAACATACAGAAGTTAAGAAAGATTATAGTGTCAACAAAATGACAGAATGTTTTCAGTAGCATTACTTTTTCAAAATTACAGCAGAATTACAAATTTGAGTCCTTATTCTCATCTTCTGAAGATATTTTTGTGAGTTTCCCCTTAAGAATCAATTCTGAGGGACTACAGAATGATTGTTTTATTAGAAACGTTTACCTGGGTGATTTTTGGTTCTTTCCGAACCATTTAATCTGGGGTATACTGGAGGTTCAGTTTCACTTGTAAAATTAGCACAAAAGCATTTGAAATATATTACAATCAAAAAAATGCTGATATTGAACACAGAGAAGTTTAATAGGTCAGTTATAGGGATTATTTATTTTAGAGATATCTTGACAAGTTTTCCATTTCCTACTCAGGCATACTCTTGATCCATTAAGTGTACTTGGCGTTGCACAGCATCTGCTTCTACCAATAAGCTCAGCAAGGCTAGAGGGCTGTTTGAACACCAGAGCGAGTGGTTCTGAGATTTTTCTAGGGAGATTTTTCTTTTTCTCCAAAGCAGGATCTTTTTTCTGTTATCAGCTATAGCTGTGCAATGATATTCTAAAAGTTCCATGGATGGATGGTGACAACTAAGGATTTAGGATCAGTAATGGCATTTTCTTTCAAGTATTTCCTAAATACTGCATTTAGGCAACTCTTTTCACAGGAGTCATTCTATTGATTAAAAACCCCTTCTAGGTGACAGAGATGAACATGTCATGTGTTCTGCTTAGAACAAATGTCTTATTGAAGGTCTGACTGTATATTAAATCTGTTAACAGTTTGGTACAGATTTTTATTTTATGAAAATAGATGGACTCATGGTTTTCTACATATGGCAGTTTTTAGGTAACAATTTTGATACTGATGATAACATCTAGGAAAGTAATATTGGTGTAGAAACATTCCAAAGATGGCTTGGCAGAAAACTGATAATTATTGAGTTTGTACTGGAAATCAATAAAGGACTAAGTTTCCAGTAAAGATAAATTTTGCATCTGTATGTCCGGTATGCCATGATATCACAGTAGAATTATTTAGAAACTCTTTTTCAAGACAGCAAATTAAAAGGTAGGCTACTTATGGGGCTATAATTGTGTTTATTGCTTCAAAAAATCCAGTACAGTTGAGTTAGTGAAAACACAGTTGTTCTAATGGAGAAATAGAGATGTCTATTTCAATTTTTCAAAATTTTGGTTCTTTTCTTGTAAATCTTCAAGGGGGTAGCATACAGACTAGAGGCACTGCAGAATGCTACAAGGCTGTTGGTCAATAGGCTTTTTCTGTTAAGGAATCTGCAGAGAAAGTCTCTTGTTCTCCATGGAAAACTTGCTGTATGCACAGAAAGGTACTGAGGCTTTGGCGAGGGTTTCAAGGACGGAGTAGTAGTAGTAGACAGAGCCTATGCTAGTTGACTTGCCCAGGTTCCCTTGTTTACAGATCTGAGCGAGCTCATAAATAATCCAAAGAATAAGAAATGACGTGAAGGAGTAGCAAGTCAGAATGAATACTTTTCTTCGATCTCCAAAGGAAGTGAACTAATAATCTCTTTAAACTCTCTCTTTGGGAGGTTTTGACATTAGTGTCAGACTCAGTTATACAGTCCTTACTGTTTATGATTACAAATGTGCTTTTTGTTTCGGGCTTAATCACTACTTGGACAATGAATATTAGGAATTCTAAAGCACTTCTCTAAGTGACTGTTTTTGATTGTGGTATTTTTTGCTGGCTATTACAAAGCCAAATCTTTTTTCTAAGACAGACAGTATAACAGTTGAAGGTGCAATTTTGTCTATTACATTTTTAAACCCATGTTTTTGATGATATTGGTTATCCTCTGGCATTTTTCATATGAAACAATAGCACTGGAAATGGCTTAAAACCTTTTTTATAAGGAAAGTGGTGAAACAAAAATGTTCCCATTCTCTTCCTAAAAATAATTACTCCTATGTTTCTTAGGTCAGAAACACTCATCTCTGCCAAGGACAGAACTGATTAGCTTGTAGAATTCAACAACCAAAATAGAATATAGAATAAGACTTCTAATGTAGAATAAGATATTCCAAATAAGACTGAGATTAATTAGTGGCATGGTTATTTTTGTATACAGTTGCTTCCCTTTTTATTCTTTTTACCTTAAAGCAAAATTTTAAACTAATTTTTGGCATCAGATCTCCTTAAAGAAACTAGGAAATAAATCTTTATTATACATACAAGACAGTGGATGAACTCCCTTGCAACAGTGGGATCAGCAAACATATAGCAATGAGGTTTTGAGGTTTACAGGAAAATGTCCCCTTTTTGGGACATCATGAAAGAAAACTGTCAGTGATTTACTGGTCCAAAGTTTATAAGAGTATTCCAAATACACTAAGAGCCATAGTTACTGCTATATTGATGCTGTGTTAAAGAGTTTTAATCTGGGTAGAAGGTACCAGAATGAGCATGTCACCAAGGTTAGTGTATCACTAGGATAACCCTATCAGTGACATCATAGGTTGCTGAAGAGATTCATCTAGACTTTAAAACATCATACTGAATATTTTCTTGTCTTGCAATTGGCTTATTATGACTTAGAAAACTAGGTGCCCTTCAATTACAGAAATAGCTGAAAAGAGAGTCTCCCTTTTCACACTAAGCAATGTGAAAAACATGAAGCATTCCTTTGGATTTGATGGGGGCTAGATGAGAAAAAAAGAGGTTGTTCACAAAGAAGGATAAGTAGGAAAACATATATTTTAATGTAAATAAACCCCTTCAGATACTAGAGAACCGCACCTAGAAAAATCAAATAAATGGGTAGGAGAATTGGAAATATGACTGCCAGAACACTCTTAGTCATGAATTGTACATGCTCAGTTGTGTGGAAAGTAGGATATTCACATCTAACCAAGGGATCAAACAGTTACCTGGAATAGGTTGCTCAGAGCATTTAAGCAACAGATGATTCACCTTCACTACTAAATCCCAGGCAGATTTTCCACTAATATCAATATTGCAAGCTTTATACTCAAAAATTAAAATTTTATACATAGAATTTAAGTATATGCACAGAACTCAATGGGATTCCTCCCACATACAGAAGTAAATTCACACATAACTGCTCAGAGACTTAATCTAATAACACATTTCCATAAGATTGCTAAGTGGCAGGCCATCAGCCTTCACGTGTCATTATCAGGAAAACATTTATATCTCTCAATAATTAAGCTGTAACCACAGGCTTAAAGTTATATTACTATATTGAAAAATTGCTAGGTTTATCAGTACACATAAGGTTACTTATGTTGAGCATGAGGCTTGAGA
>JAWWEE010000232.1:0-7500 GCA_035221455.1 Xenops minutus | reverse complement strand
AAAATGGGAAGGAAGCTACTGGGATAAGATAGTGCAGAGGAAAAAACTGAGAAATAGATACCTGAAGGATGGTTAAAAGTGGGATTTGGCAGGTCTCAGAGGGAAAGAAGTGAGGTCACAAGGAAAGGCTGAAAAAACTAAAGGTACACCATAATTGGTGCATATATGTTGGTATATGTATAAAATACATTATGTCACCATGAAAAAATATCATAGAATATGAGGTATGATAAATTCTACTGTGGCAGTTTACTTGTTCATTTCTAGATAGAAAAACATTAAGAAAATTTTCCAAAGCAAACAAATTGTAGGTGCAAATAGACTTTTAAATTACATTAACATACTAGAAGAACATCTGGTACAAACACTGTCAACTTTCCTTGTATTCTTAGGTGAGTATTTGTGGTCAGTGTTTGAGCTGCATGGAGCTTTTTTTAAAAAGTCTTTTTAAATGAACTATGCTCACACTTCATAAATGCTCAAAGAATGTTATCACAAAATAAATAACCACGAATAAGCTCTCACTATAAATTTCTCACCCCAAACACTGCCTTGCAGTGCATCTCCATGTTTAACTCACTAATGTAGACCTGTGCTGTTTGTTTTTGTGAAGCTGGTAAGTTTTTTCTATACAAGCTACCAATTGCTGAGTCTTGATAAATCTTCTAATCTGCTGGCAAAACAGAATTAAAACATGAAAATAAAACAATCACGTGATAAACAACAGTGAGATGTAAAAACATGGAGTATCTTTAATAAAAATATTGACCAGCACAAACTGGGCTGGTGCTCACTGCAAAGCAAAGATCTGGAGGAAGACAAATCATGTATCATCACATACTTCCAGACTGGATAGCCTGGGTAGCCTGTGGTACTAGTCATAGAAGGACATAATCAGAATATTTGTTATACATTAGTGCGATCAGCAGTATAGCCTTTACAAGAACTGATATAGCTTCCACTTGCTGACACAAGTGCTTGCTGGCTGATTGAGTTGGACTGAGAAAATCATCTTAAATGATATCAAGTTTTTTTCTCCATTATAAAAGAGTCAGTCTTAATGCATCTTTGAACAGATGCATGTCTACATTTTACAAAGAGAAACACTGAAGTTGTTTTTAAAGAATGTTAATACCAAAAGAGAAAGAATGCCAAATCAAAAAGAGGAAGGTTTTGCTATAAATACTTTGGAAATCCTAATTTCATTCTGTCACTGTTGTTTGGTATTTATCAGACTGAGGTTAGGACATTCTCATGGCAAATTTCAAATTTTTAATTTTTGCTCCCATAGCACTGTTGGTAGGGTGCTCCAAGGTCCCTACAGAATTGAAGTGATGCTCTGCTGAGTGATTTTTGAGCCTGAAGTGTGAATTTCATAGTTTGCATGAACTATCTACATCTTTCCACCACCAGCTCTACTCTTACATGCCAGTGCACATCAACCACCTGAATATCAGTTTTTTATCTATTCCGAACTCAGCAAAAAGACTGTGCAAAAATACATGATGATTCCCCAGTGTTCAGAAAACTTCATATTGGACTGAAAAGACAAAATTTTAATTGTCCAATTGTTGTCAAGAAAAAGATAAACAATCTCTACAGATACACAATATAAGGGTAATAACCATTTACCATTTTATCATTAAGCTTCTGTTCCTTGAACACAAAAAAATTATAAACATTTCATAATCATAAAATTATTGTAATTTCAAATAATTTTTGTCAACTACAAAGATTAAAGTCCCACTTCTGTTCCTTCTTTATTTATTCTGCAAAATATATTCCATTCCTAAAATATACTGAAGTCCTTACTTCTGCTGGTGAACTTAAGAGCTTAATACTTACCTGTCCATACATAGTCTGAGAAAGTTCCAAAAACCCAACTAAAAAAGACTCTAATTTTGGAAAATTCACATTTAAAAAGGTACAAACCCCATATCTTCCATTAATAAATTGTCAAATTCCAATACATTGTTTATGTGCTTATGCACTCTTCTATGATGTATTCTTATGGAAAGGTTTTATGGGTTATATACTTTATATGCTATTTTAGAAAGAAAAAAAAAAATTAAATATTAAAAACTTTTACTGAAATGTTTACTAGTTCCAGTACATTTAATGTGCATTGGATCAAGCTCTGCAGAATATGAATATGTTACCAAAAAATCAAAGATTCTTAGCAAGACAAAGCAAGGATGTTCAATATTGATACTCAAATAAAATGTATTGTTGGTAGTAGCAAGGAGAAATCTGCAAAGGAAAATTAAAAATATTGCTGACATGTATACTACCATTCCCCATACAGGTGTTTGTGGACTAGAGACAGAACATAGCCATAAACAATGACAAGTGAGTGATCCTGTAGCAGAGGTTCAGCTTTTCGTGGTTACTTTATTCCTGTGGTAATCAGTTTTTAAAAGTAAAAAATACTTATTTTATACCTTAAGGGAAAATAGTGTTGCTAGACTAAAATGTTCCCTTGAAGATAAAAGAAAATAAAGCAAAACAAAACACACCAGTGGAAAGTTTTTCTTTGTGCTTGAATTGCTGATCAATGTTACTGGTTACACCATATGTGAAGAGATATGAACCCTGCCTTGGGAAGGCCGACTGTCCCAGGCCACCAGAAGATCTGGCAGTGCCTACTTATTGCCCATTTGCAGCAAAAGATTATTCATTGGGTTACTGAAGTGATTTTCAGTTCACACCCTCTTCTGAATTTAGTCCATGCCAGTCCCCGGATACACAGATTTGTAGCAATTTTGTATTAGAGAAGTTTCTCCAAATAACAAGGATGGAAAGCTTATTAAATTTTATCTTTGTAGGATTATGCATGGCATGATACAATTATGATCATGAAGGTGTAAGACTGAATGGAATAAAGTTTAATAAACCAACTTCCTGCTTTCTCAAGAAAAATGAACATATGCAGATGATAAAAACCCACCGTCCTATAACAGTAAAGTTCATACAGGAGTAATCTACCAACATTTCTTCCTGAAAATAAACCAAATTCCACGTGAGTTCTGAACCAAAATGCTATTCCTGAAATTTTCCATAAAATAGCACAAAGACAAAATAACCTTCATGACCTTTATACTAGGTGGATTTACAGACTCAAAGAAGTTTCAGGAAATTTAAACAGATTCCATAACATTGCTTAAATCGATCTGCACAATACTGGACAACATATTATACAGGAGGAGTATTGGTAAGATAGGAATATATATATATTTGCAACAGAAAAGATTGAGACAGTTCACTAATTTTCAGAATGGTACTAACTGGTTGAGAAATACAATACTAGGAAAAAATATTTTTATGCAAATTTTGGTTCATTTTCCCAAGATACTTTACTGCCTCCTTTTTATACTTCTCAATAGTATGTAACGTTCTATTCAGTGTGCTATTATCTTGAAAAACAACAGTTCTTCAACCTTGCTTTTCTTTTAACTGGTTAAGCAGTACCACAAGCCTCAAAAAGGATTTCACTAAATAAGCATTTTAGGATTGACTTACCTGTAAAAAGTTTGAGCTTTAACAAGGACATTGAAATATCCTCAGCCATTCCTAAATTCTGTTTATATTCTAGGCAGATTATGAAAATATATGTGTTAGAGTTTTTTAGTTTAATTATAACCTACAACAGAAGTATGCTGTTTTTGAAATTCTCTGCAAAGAATAATTTAACCAGTTTTATTATCACAAAAGATTGATGAGAGTAAAGTTGTCCATAAGTTTTAAAAACATAAATGTAAAATGCTCATTTTTAATTTTTTTTTAAACTCATTTTCTTTTGCACATTCAGATGGGAGAGAAAGAGACCTTATAACTGTATTCATTTCAGTAAACAGGCATATAGTTCACATGAGGTAACAAAAATTCCCTACCTTGATGGACTGACTGTAAGGTCCTATGCTAGCAGGTGCCCAGTGGGAAATGCTCTGTACATGCATGACCAGCTTTTCACCAGGTAACACATCATCCGTTGCAATGTCATACTTATGTGCGAGGCAGTCAATGCAAAACAGTACTCCATCAGGTAACAGGGTTTCAACACATACTCTGAAAACAGAAGAGAATTATTTTCCTCAAAAAGAAAGTTTTCTTGCACCAGCCTTCAACACTGATTTTCCATGTTTTTTTGGTCTGGACAGTATGTTAGGAAATTTTGCCATGAACATATAACAAAAGTTAGGGTTTCACAATAACTTGCTAGAATTAACACTGTTATCTCCTCTCCAAATGATGATCAGCTTCAGATTTTCAGCAAGATAATTTCCATTACCAAGGAGAAACTAGCACCATAGCCAATTGCTCTTTTTCTTTTTTTTTATGTGTACTACTTTATTAAGAATTCATCAGTTCTTTATGGAAAAAACCTCAACCACACTACTCTGGAAATGCCAGATAAATTATGCAAAGCAGTCTTTTTTCACATTTGCCACTGAATCTGCTTCCAGTGTTTGGACTAGAGGTTCAGTTTCACAAAATCCTGCAATCACAGAATGGGTAAGGTTGGAAGGGACCATGGTGGGTCATCTGGTCCAACCTCCCTGCTCAAGAAGCGTCATCATCCTAGAAAACATGGCACAGGATTGTTTACAGACAGGTTTGAATATCTCCAGTGAGGGAGTCCACAACCTCTCTGGGCAATCTGTTCCAATGTGCAGTCATCTGCACAGTAAATAAGTTCTTCCTCATGTTCAGGTAGAACTTCCTGTGCATCAGTTTCTGTCTGTTGCCTCTATTGCTCAGAACCAGTGAGAAGAGAAGAGCCAGGGTCCATCCTTGTGAGACACTTAAGTACATTGATGAAGTTCCCTCTTGGTCATCTCTTCTTGAGGCTGAACGGGCACAAATTCCTCAAGCTTTCCTCATAAGAGAGATTCTCCAGTCCCTTAATCACATTTGTCACCCTCCATTGGACCTCTTCCAGGCACTCCATATCTCCTTTGTACTGAGGAGCCCAGAACTGGACACAGCATTCCAGATGCATCTCACCAGGGCTGAGCAGAGGGGCAGGACCACCTCCCTCAACCAGCTGACAAAGCTCTTCCTGATGCATCCCAGGACACCACTGGTCTTCTTGGCCACAAGGACACACTTCTGGCTCATGCACAGCTTGCTGTCCACCTGGACCTGCAAGTCCTTCTCTGCAGAGCTGCCTTCCAGAAGTTCAGCTCCCAGCCTGTACTGGTGCATGGGGGTTATTCTTGCCCAGCTGCAGGACCCTGCATTTGCTTATGTTAAATTTCAGACAGTTCTATGCCCATCTCTCCAACCTGTTGAGGTTCCTTTTGAAGAGCTGCACAGCCCTCTCCAATACCCTCTCATAGGGTATTGGCCACTCTTCCCACCTTAGTGTCTGTGAACTTGCTGAGGAGGCATCTGCCTTGTCACCCAAGTCACTGATGAATAAGTTCAACAATACTGGGCCCAGTACTGAACCTTGGGAGACTCCACTAGTGACGGTCCTCCAAGGAGACCCTGTGCCACTGATTATGACTCTGGGATCTGCTGTTCAGCCAGTTCTCAATCCACCTCACTGTCCACTCATCCAGTCTGCACTTTCTGAGTTTGCTTACAAGGATGGTTTGAGAGACAGTGTCAAAGTTTTCAGAAAAAGCAGCAGCTTATAGTTCCTTTACACCCTTCTCACATGTTATCATGTAATACTGAGCATATTTAGCTGCTATACTTTAAGTTGCAGGACAGATACACACATCTGAAAGGGCTGAAAACCTGCTTAAGCATGCATTTATAAACTTCGTTTTTGTTTCCTCACAGAAAGTGAGTGCCTTGATGGATAGTCTGATGCACGTGGCCAGTGAAAAAGCACGGGGTCCGGGTGTGTGTATGGGGAAATCAATATTTCAAAGCCTGAAAAATAATTATATTTGCAATCCATGCATAAAAAAGCCATTCAGCTCCCAGCAGGAACCCATCCAAAAATTACTTGTTGTCTTTACATATCATGTAACATAGCCTTACAAAATTCTTCTCATCTTGCTTATTTCTTCGAAGCCATATTCTTGCTTATTTCTTCCAAAATTACTTTTCTCCCCACCTCTCACATGCAAATATAGTAGTTTTTCCTCATTACCATTATCATAGGCATGGATGAATGGATTTTCTGCTTGGACTACTAAATTTTCAAGACAATTTTGCAAATTTAGTGCAGATCTAGACCCTCGAGTCAGTGCTTCCAGCATGCTGCTTGTGAGAACTCCCATAACCAGATTTCTGTGCATAATGCAATGATGCGACCATGCAAACTGCTGTATAGTTTTTCTTCAGGACAAAATGCAACATAAATAAATTTGTGACAGAAACAAAAATGCAACATAAATGCAATGCTGTGGAAAGGAACCTGGGGGTCCTGTTCGATGGCAAGTTGAGTATGAGTCAGCAGTGCCTTGGCAGCCAGGAGGACCAACTGTGTCCTGGGGGGCATCAGGCACAGCATCGCCAGCCAGTCGAGGGAGGGGATTGTTCCACTCTGCTCTGCACTGGGGCAGCCTTACCTTGAATATTGTGTGCAGTCTGGGGCACCCCAATACAAGAAGGATATATTAGAAAGCATACAACAGAGAGCTATGAAGATGGTGAAGGGCCTTTGAGGGGAAGCCGTATGAGGAGCAGCTGAAGTCACTCGGTCTGTTCTGCCTGGACCATAGGAGACTGCGGAGAGACCTCACTGCAGTTTCAACTTCCTCATGAGGGGAAGAGGAGAGGCAGACACTGATGTCTTTCTCTGTGGTGACCAGTGACAGGACCCGAGGGAATGGCCTGAAGTTGTATCGGGGGAAGTTTAGACTGGAACAGGCTCCCCAGGGAAGTGATCACAACACCAAGCCTGACAGAGTTCAAGAAATATTTGTACAACACTCTCAGGCACATGGTGTGATTCTTGGGGGTGTCCCGTGCAGGGCCAGGAGCTGCACTTTGATGATCCTTGTGGGTCTGATGCCTTAGGATTTTTATACATTTGTAGATTTTAATAATTTATGTATTTGTAGATTTTTATATAGCTGTATAGTTTTTCACACTTGAGGTAGCAGCTAAAAGTTTCTAACAGTTTCTTATGGTATATGCCACATTCCTGAATTTTGTTTGAATGTCTTTTCAACAGACAAGAGAGCAGCAAGGACATCATGTTTGGGACACGTGTATCTGGACTGGAATAAAAAGGCAAGACAAGATAGAAGAGTCAGAACCCTTGGAGGTGCTCCAGCGGGGAGGTTCTGAGGATGGTACCAGGGTGGTACCATGGGCAAAAGGTTCTTAGGTTGGATGTACTCATTATATATGATAATTAAGTAGTGTTATAAATTTGTAAGTACTCTACACTGTGTGTGCTCCTATATACTTTGAGCACCAGAAAGCTTTCATTAAAGAACTACTGCCTACTTTCCTCCATGCTTATTTAAAGTTATTCTGAATTCTTTTTATCTGGTTGCCTTCAACACGATCTTCAAGCATATTCACATGTTTAAA
>JAWWEE010000231.1:0-18503 GCA_035221455.1 Xenops minutus | reverse complement strand
TTTGTTCTAATTCCACCCCATTTTTCCCTTATTTGTCGCGCCCCGTCCTTATTCTCGCAGCTTCCACCCCGAACCCTTTATAAGTCTCGTGCTCTTTTAATAAATGTTCCTCTCCTGTTTCACCTTCCTTGAGTGTGGACCGCTCCTTGTATACTGACGGATCGCGCGACAAATTGTCAGTACATAAACTCCTGCACAGATGAAGTAAGCAATGTAGATAGAGAGGAAAGATGGTATTCAGACAACTACCATTTATTTAGCTACAGCTACTAACAAAACAAATCTTTAGTAAACCTACAGACTGGGGCAAAGAAGAAAATAGTTGTACAAAGAACTGAGCTTCATCTGTGCAGTGAAAATGGAGATTTTGTGCATAACACATGCAGTTAGTATTAGTGTGAAGGGTACACTAGAAATACAGATTCCCCTGAGCAAATGTCTCTTTCAGAAACCTGAATAAAATACTGTTTGCAGATGTTCTCAGTTACCTTCATTTCTCGTCTACAGCTCTGTCTTAAAGTGGGGAATGTTTGATAAGAATGAAAGAAAGGTGGAAAATTTAGAAGGCAGAAAGTTAAAGACAGTAAGGAAGAGAAAGGAAAGGAACTAAAGAGCCACCTAAAACAGATAAGAGTAATGTAAAAGAGGTGAAGATAATGAGAAAGAGCAGATGCTTTAAAAAGCAGAATCATAAAAAGAAGACAGAGAGGGGGAGAAGGTCACACAACAGTTTGTCTGAGAGACTGAAAACCTCAGAGAGTGAAAAACTCAGAAAGATCCTGAGAGGAACTGGGTGATTCAGGAGTAAATATAGATGCACATATGGAAATGCTAGACCATGCAAAACCATTCAAAGGAAAAAAAAGCAGAAGTGCACTCAGAAAAAAAAAAAAAGTGAAAAAACAGAAGATATAGATGCAGCAGAAAAAAACCAGACTAAATTCTTAAAATTACATATACTTCTGGGAATTGAAGAAACAGGTAGAGACAGGTGAGTAGGAAAGAAAGAAAACTGAAGGAAGGGAATAATGTTATTTTGGATTACTTCCTCAAAAACTGAGAGCTAAAACTTGACATAAAAAGCCCATGTAAATATGCATATTTTTATATAGAATCTGTCACATCTCAGCAGTTACAGGCTCACATCCTGAATCCTTACAATGACATCTGAATCCATATATCCCATTTAAGCATTTCTACAGGTATCCCATACAGCCCTGTTGGATTTCATTGAGGTTAGTTGCATATGAAATGGACATTGTCTAGAGCCTACAACAAGACAGAGTCCTGTGTGTTGTGATGCTTTATTGTGTTATACCCACAGAACTTACTCACACTTGTTGCCATGCTTCTCTCTAATTTAGGGAACAGGTGACAACTGCTGGTAGGCAGCATGGCTGAACAGGAGATGATCTGAAGAGGCAAGAAAAGAAAATGCAAAGGGATTGAATTTTAAATGGTACAAAATAATCCAGAAATCTCAAAAGGGGGTTTATACTTATCTTTCTTACAAGTTATGTAGAAATAACTAAGAAGAAAAATGATGGTAGGCAGGGAAATACTTTCTATTTCTTAGGGAAATTTGCATAGAATAAATGTGCATCACATGGTGTTAAAAAGTAATATAGTAATATACTTAACAGGAATTGTATTGAGAGAGTTATTGTATAATCCTTACTAGTGATACAATTTTTGAGATTTTTATCATACAAGATTTTCCCATTAGATGTCCTAAAAAATACACAAAAACTATGAGAGGGTTTTTTGTGTTTCAGAGTGACAGCATTAGTCATTTTGGATTTGATATGATCAGCTATGAACTGCTATATCTCTTTTTTTTTTTCTTTTTCTTATGTTCCTTTAGGAGGAGAACTACTCCATTTTAGTTAAACCACAATTTAAAAAAAAAAAAAATTATTCTTTCTTTTCAGTGTTTCCTCAGATCTGTACACGAACATGAGCTACAAAAAAATATCAATATTCTGGTGCAACCTTGTTGTAAAGTCTGGCAGCCAGTCAATTCTGCTTCACATAGTAAAATGGTGTGAAATATAAGAAAACTACAGCTGTGAGTTATCAAATAACAGACCTGTTATTTTGATGCACAAGACTCAGATGTCAGATGCTGATCTAGCACATCCACCTGAAAACTTCATAGATAACTACTTTACAGTAAACACATGGGTATTTGTCTTTAAAATTTGCCTTAGTTTCAAGCACAGAGAAAACTGCTGTGATCTTTAAGGTCCCTTCTGATCCAAAACATGCTAAAAGATATTCATGAAGCTCTACAGGAATATTGAATGGCTTGGGTGACACCAAGACTTCTCTTTCTGAAGAGCATAATAGTTTAAACCAGCCTAATTACAAAAGAACTGTATCTTATATTATTTCATACCTCTTAGTAGCATACCTCTTAGTGTAGGGAAAAACTTTTGAATTTGTTAAAAATCCAAACATATTCTTTCTTTTCATTTGAAGTGAGCCTGTGCCTCCCACTTTCCACAACAGTTTTATGCTGACAGTGGGACATGCATTTTAAAAATTGTAAACCATACATCTAGAGATAATAGCTATCTCTCTTTGCCTGAGGATGAGACTTGTGCCTGCACTGTTCCAGTAGAGCAAAGCTGTGTTGGGGTGGGGGCAGAAAGGGCTGGCTGTGCAGTGGGTGTTGCTACAGCCCTCTCGGAAGGGACCAAGGGAGAAATCTTGGGTTTGACCTGGGAATGAGAATATGGCAAAGGGTAATGTAGTCACCACCACTCCTGCTGCTGAGTGGTCTGGATGTGGCTCTCTTAAGGGTAGAGCTTTCATGCCAAGGTACAAAGATCTGCAGTAACTGAGACTGGGCAGTTACGAATAAGGAGATCACCATTAGTAGTATCTGAATTTAGCAGGAGAAAAATCACTTCTTTGAGAGGAGAAAATTCTTATCATCTCTCCTTGCTTTTTACTGTAAAAATCACTGTGTAGCATAACCATTGTAAACCCTGTGATAGCTCATTACCCAGCATCAGAGAACTTGCTCTCCAAATTTGAACACACAGAAGCACAGGGCCAGTAACCATTCTCATCTCAAATAAATTAATATGTTGAAAAAAGATATGCCCACCTGTCAGGCACTCCAGGCCTTTTTGCACCACAAGTTTTGAAAATAGGTCCTAACCACCTGTCTCCCTAAGATTGTCTTTATTCTATTTTGTTGGGTGGATTAAAAAAAAAAAAAAAAAAAGCCCCTCAGGCCTTGTTTTGAAATTTGCCTTTTCAAGGAATGGTTTCTACTCTTTCTGAGGCAGTATTTGATGAGAAATAAAATGCTGGAGAGTTACTTGTAAAGCTTTTTACAAAATACAGGCCAATAGATATTCAGCGATAACGAGAGGAAAGAAATTGAATGTTTTGTGCAAGCATTGGAAGTTATTTGTCTCTAGTCATGGAAACCATCTCCCTGGATGATCATTGGGAGAAGGTCTGTTCAGTGAAGTGCTTGCCTCACTTCCCCGTCCAGTACAGTGGTCAGAGTATATCCTGCATTTTGGCATAACCCCCTGTAATACTCAGGCACTGTCAACTGGCCTGGTGCAAACCCAGCTCACTGTAGCTATCTCTCTTTGGGTCACCACTCACCCACATACCTGTCTGGAGTGACTATCTGAGCAGTAGATTTTTATTTTTTGTACTCCTTTCCTATAGGCAGTCATGGCTTTACTGCCATTTGTACTTCTGTGGTACTTTATGCAAAACACACACTGCTCTTCTTATCATGAGCTACTGTAGCCTTCAAACTTGTCTGAAAGTATTGCCATGGGAACCCTCATCTCCAAAAATACTTGGAAACTTACAGTACCATATGTTTCCTTTTTCTTGTTTTTTCCTTAATTTATTTCTTTTTTTTTTTTTTTTCCCAAATGTGGTTGATTTCAGGACTAAGATTACCCCATGATCATTTATCAGACAGACTGTACATTGTGTTCATGCTTTCCAACACTGTTACCCTCCCAGTATCACCATGACATGCTACGTTAGCAATAATATTTACCAGCTTGTCAGTGGGTCAGCAGCAACAGACTTATTGAAATGGGTCATTTGTTATTCAGCCCAAATTACAGTCATTGAGAAATCAAGCTGCGAGATGCTTATTTAGAGAACTTTTATTATCCAAATGTACACAGGCTTTTAGAAAATAAAAAGGTGTAAAACTTGTGATTCTGAATAGAGAGCATGAAATCAGGGAAAAAAAGCTATTTATACTGATTCTTTTAACTGAAGTCTTACCCAATTTTGCCTGTGTAAAAAGGATGCACATGAAATTTGCTTATTCACAATTTAAGGAATTTTTCATTCAGTTAGAACAAAGTAAATAAGGAATCTGTGTCAGCTGTGTTTTACCTTAATGCTAGTTAATTTAGATTAATTTTGTATGGCTGAGATCAGGCACTGTCAATAACAGTTGTGGACCTGAAAAGAGATTTGTGGGAATGACACTGACAACAAATGCCATTATAAAAGAAAACATTTTCTTTTCTTGTAGAATACTGACACAAAGAAAGACATATCAGCAATTAAATACTCTCTTCTCAAACCACTTTTACTTTCTTTTTAGGTACCAATAAATGTAGCATAGGTATTCACAGGACTGTGTCCAGCTCCAAAAGTGCTGGATGAATTAACTGAAGCTTCTGATGTTTCAAGAAACAATTACCTGAGTGTGGTGATCTTGTTACTTCAGATTTATTTTCAGTACTTTGTTATGCACTCATTTCCCTGGGGGTGGGGGCGTGCCAAAGAAAAAGGAAAAAGGTGTGGGTGCAGAGAGGGGTAAAAGCAAAACAATATCAAACAAACTTGGGGAAAATATTTAATTTAACTTTAAAATTAATGAAATGAGGCCAAATTCAGCTAAAAAAATACTCATTTACATTGAATTCAGTCCACGGCAGGGAATCTGGACTAAATGACCTTTAAGGTCCCTTCCAACCCAAACCACTCTGTGATTCTATGCTTCTGTGAAGTAAGAAAGAAAGGACCTGCAAAATTCTGCATGGTGTGAAAATGTGTTTTTGAATGCAACCCCCATTTCCAGTCGTTACCTGTTCACAGGTTGCTGCAGGTTGCAAATTCCATGCAAATAAGTTCACTATTAATCTCCAGTGTACACTGAAAGCCATTAGACAATTAGGGCTGCCCAAAAGAAAGAAAATAAAATCATTTGTGACCACCTATTCTTTTTTATTTTTAACTTTTTTTTTTTATTTTTATTTTTCCCCATGGATATGTTGAGGACAGGGTTCAGGCAAGGGTGCAGGAAGGAAGGGAATTTTATCTTTGTTGAAACTAAAATCATATAAGAACCATCATTGTATCTAAATCATCTGCAAGTGGAATGCTGCACTGCTGGGTTGTTAGGATGAATGTGCAACAGCACCATATGTCGCTGTATCCAGCACAACATCAGGAGTTGCTAGGCTACTCCCAACACCAGGAATGCAAGGAACAATAATGTACTTACATTTTTTTCACTTCTGAAGTTTAAAATAGATATTGGCATAAAATACAGTGTGGCACCAAGGTCATTTCCTAGTGGAGAGATCAGAGTGTCTTTCATCTCAGTGACAGTGGTTTACTCCTGATTGTGACTTACAGAGGGCAGAGGCGGGAGCGCTCACCAGGGTGCCTGTCTGTGGGAGGATGCTTCCAGCTTCTTCACCCCAGCAACTTCTGTCTCAGACCTGCATTCCAAGGCTGAAGGGCAGCTGCTTTCTCAGCCCCATTACCTGGTCATACAGAAACTCCCGACATCCCCAATGATTTATCAGCCTTGAACTTGGGGGGAAATAAGTCACCCTTTCATGATGGAAACAAATGCCACAGGCCTAGTGAAGGCTCTCAGCTTGCTGGTGTTGTGTGTTTAGTTTTATTATCATCGTTGCTATTGTCATTGTTCTCCTGTTCATAGATAATGTCATAATTTACAGTCAGATATTCTGCACACTGGGTGGCTTATGTTGCTTGGGCATGAATAATCCTCCCTAAAGGATTACTAATGGATCTTCAGCAAGAAGCAGGAGTGAGAAAGGGTTAGTGGGGGAACTCCCTTATAAAGGCAGCATGTTCCTGGATGCTCAGCTCAAGACAAGATGAACTTCCTCAAGTTTATGCACTGTAATCCTGTTGTACTAAAACAATCACTCGGTGCAGTAAAATACAACATCTGCACAGTGAGAAGGAAGGCAGAGATATCTGCCAGCCATCCTCACATGGACAGTGAAAGGATCCTCTGTGTGTTATGAAGCAGAGCTGTCTGGCAGCAACAGGTCTGGTTGTGGCACAGGTTCCATCACCATGTGTAACAGACTGGTTTTTAATTTTAGAGATGCACCTCTTCTCAGAAAAACATAAGCATCGGGCTACTGTACACTTACTTGGCTTTGATTCTTTAAGGATCAGAGAAAAGAGGACACAATGTTTCCCCTTCACCAATCTTAGTTATAATAGACAGCCACAACCATGTTTCTATGGTAGGACTCTATTATTTTCACTCAATGGCAGTATCTCCCAAAATTAACTGTTTACCATAGAATGCACATACTCTTTTCACCTTTTCATCTAACGTTACATGCATTTCCTTCAGCAGCCTCACAAGCAATTTTGTGTAGTGCTTGCAGTAATGCTGTGTTACAGTCAATCACAGTCCAAACATCTTATTATCATTTTAGCAGGGCAGCACACACAGCAATTGCTGAGCTACAAGAAGGGCTCATTTTATTGTTGATGGTTTTCACATCCATCTTTTCAAATCATCACCAATTATATTCTGTAAAACTGAATATGACTAAAAGTTGCATTTTTATGGATGGATTCAGTTGACACCATACATTATAAAGGCAAAAAGAAAGTTTTTAAAACCCCACCACAATCCAGGTGTACAACATTTTATACTGAGTAAGGGATGAATTTCACAGTCATCAGTACTTTAGCTGCATTTGCTGAATCAGTATATCTTCAGCTTCTGTAAAACTACATGTACATTATCTGAATTGTCAAAAAATTGTTGTATTCCAAACCCAAACCTGAGCTTACTTACAGAAGGGATTGCTCATAGTCTTAAATTTTAAAAATTAGTATCCTGTAAGGATAATCTCTGACCTATAACTCTGGTTAAGGACAGCGGTGACTCATCTGTTACTCTCCTGATACTGGTTTTTCTCAATTGGTCTTAAAAATGACTCATGGTTGGTATTTCAGCACTTCCTAAGACAAAATTCATGTTCTAGTGGCTAACTCTCCTTCCTGTCCCTTAGCTTTCCCTCATGTTTAACATCAGTTTTGCTTATTGTAAGCACAGGGAGAACTCATAACTCCCTTCTAATCTACAGCAGACAAAATATGTAGCTTATTCCTCTCTCTTTCCCCTACCCCCAACCTCCATGCCTAAGCTTTTTGGCACATTTGAAGAATATTATCAACTTATTTGTAGACACCACTTCAGTGAACTAAGTAAATTCTCATTTACATATGCTTTTTCTCCTCTGTCATGTTTTGCATAGCTCACTAATGACTTCTGCACTTTCTTCTCCTATGCTTTCTTTTCCCCCCCATGCAACTTTGTAAATTTACACTTTCTAACCACCATTAAATACTATTGGCAAGTCCTCAACTCTGTCTTGCTACCCACATGGAATTAAAATTACTTGAGCCAACAGTTACAACTCTTTACTGTAATCCTCTGTAAAGTGGGTGCAACAGTTGATACCTGCTGGGCAAGCCTTCTGAATTACATGAACAAGAAAGCACTGCAAAAGAGGGTTTTTTTGTGCTGTTATTAACCACCACCATCATATTCTACATCCTGAAGAATTAACCCAAATAAGCAACATAGTAAAGACAAATTAGTTTCACACTCCTCTATCAGATCTTTTCTTGAAATAGCATTGCTATAAACCTGCCCTACTTCAAGGAAGAATGCCAACATTGGCAGGTAAGACTGCCAATTTTTGTCACATAATTCTAGGACACAACCCCAAAATAGACAATTAACACATCTGTTTTGAATCTCTTGACTTATTCCTTACAGTATTTTCTCCAGCAGGTTCAATCTTTCTATTAATAAGATAAAATATAATTTGAAAAATTTTTCTAGAATATAGAGCATCAAATTATAGTCTGGAGTGCAGAAAACAAAATTACTTTTGATTTTTAAAATAATGTTATTAAGAACTCAAATTATCTTGTGACATTAAATTTTTAATTAGAAAGTAGCATTGCAACCCCAAGTTTTAACAGCAAATAGAATTTCTGTTTCTCGATTTCTGGGGCTTTTTTCTGTTTTAATGATATTAAAGTGTTTTTCTAGTCTGAGATGAGCATTTGTAAAAATGGTGCCATGGGATGTACATTTTCTCAACTCTCTGTGAACTTCCAGAGTCAAGTTTGATAGCCTTAGAAGTAAAAAGATTTCTTTTGGACTCCTGTTATACTCATATTCCTTGTCTACAAAGTGCTTGACTTGCTCTTTGCAGGAAAGATGCTTTTCAAGGCAGCTGAAGTAAAAGGATTTCATTGTCTTGAACTGTGTTGACTACCCTTTTTTCTGACTTTTTTTTTTCCTTTAATATTGATGGTCTATGAAGCAACAGTATAAGTCAGTTTAATATTTGGCATCTGCAAAGTGTTGACCATATTGCAGCCAAGTTGTGGTACTTCATATTCCTCTTCATAAGAAGTCTTGGTTGTAAGGCAAAGGATATGTACCGCCTGAACATTAATCAAAACCTGTGTGGTGCTTGGTCAAAAGTTTCTGAGATGCACTCCACAGGTCAGGTTTGTGTTTTGCTGTTGTCAGAGGCAACGCCTCACATTTTTCTTCTGTTACATTTTACCACTGGGTGAGGCATTTCCATGATTCAGGAACATTCAAGAGCAAGCCCAATGTCTCTCCTCATCCATGCCCTGCACCTACACTCATACTCCCTTACAAAAATCCGAAGACATGCCTGAACAGTGTGCAATGAGAGAGGTACAGAATGAAGTTATCCTGCCACAACTGGAAATGACACATTATCTTATCATCTCCAAAGCCAAATGACATTAAGCTTAAGTTAGGGCATGTCACCATGAGAGGATTACAAGTATTTCTTCTCTTGCCTTAACCTACAAGTTGTCTTGTCTAATTCTGAATGTGATATTAACACTACTAAACTCAAAGCCAATTACACAATCTAAGAAACCTAAGTTTTCCTTTCCTGATCAGTATCCACCACACTCCTAGAAATCTCACAAAACCTGTTGCCTGTGGGGTGTGTTGTGCAAACATACATTTATCAGGCAAAATGGACCTATGGCTACACCACTACTGAGTAAGACTCCGAGCACCATGGGGAGCAGAGGCTAGAGGCAAACAGATTTGTGTATTAAGAGATGCTCTGTCCTCCCCTCCTGCCTTATCCAGTCATTTGTCACCCACACCCTGACTGCATGTGACACCCAAGGTCCCCTTCCAGACAAAGCAGAACCACCCCTGAAAGCATTCAAGGCCAGGCTTGATGGGGTTCTGAGTGACCTGGTCTAGTGGAAGATGTCCCTGCCCATGGCAAGGCAGTTAGAGCTGGGCAATCTTTAAGATCCCTTCCAATCCAAGCTATTCTGTGATTCTATGAATCATATTTGACTTCCTGGCACAAGATACTGATATCTGTGAAAGGAGGGACCATATAAGCCTTTTCAGCATAGAAATCTACAATATCATCCAGTAACGCATGAATAATGACTTGTTTTGCCTTTCGGTTTCAGGCCCACAGAAGTAAATAAACACAGCATCTCATCCAGTCCACAAGAAGGTTTAAAATTGAGATTTCCAATAGACATGGGACAGAGTTTACCTTTCAATTCCAAACTCTCATCCTTCTCCCTGCAACAGTCAACTGTGAGCTTACCTAGCAACTACATACAAGTTGTGCCTGCTCATAAACATCCCAAATACAGCCTTTCAGGAGCAAAAAAATATAGCATTTTGGTTATTGGAATGTGTCACATTCACTCAGTGTGAATGCCCGACAGGAAAGCCTATATACTTGTCTACATCCATCTGACTTCACCAGGTGTGCAGACAGAATTTTCTCTTTCATTTTATCTGGAAAGATTGCTTCATAATAGTGTTCACCAGTTCCTGAAGATTTCCAGTCCCTTTGCTCTCTGGATACCACATATTGTTCCTCCAACTTGGAGGCGTAAGTTAGCACCACAATTGTGCCAGCACTGCTGTAATACCAGATCCTGTGACACAGGCTTAAAAAAACCAAACCAAACCACTTGAAAATGTCGGGGAGAAATACATATATAAAGATACAGGGCGCAGTTCTCCTGTGGTGAGTTTGTTAAGCTTTTCAAAACCAGTAAAAGATATTGGGTGACAGATGGCCCAACAGTGACTGAAAAACAGTACTATGTGAAGGACTCTGCTCATGTCCTGACAGCTGCAGTGGTTTAAACTGATCATTAATTCAGCTGTACAGATAAAAACCGAAGAAATTTGTTCCTATTTTAGCTATACCCAGTGATGCTTCCCCCTTCCAACCCACTCCAGAAAGAATAAATGAGAAATATTAAACACAACATCACAACATAAAAAAAAAAGCCCAAGCAGGAAAGAGACTGTTCTGCCATCATCTTTAGTTTTATTATTTACAAACCTTAACTTTGGACCACTTCTCAGTTGCCGTAGGAAAGGAATGTCGTTCACAAAACACAGATATAATCATCTAGTTTTTCGAAAGACTAAATGTGAAAACTGAAATAAAATAATTAATTTCCCAAAAGCCCCTAATTTCAGTGCAATGGGCTGCTTTTATCTGGTCTTTGAACTTTAGAAATTGCTTTTTCTGAGCTAGCGACATCTCAGTGATGAAGAATTATAAACCTTTTGGCTTATGAGCATCCTGCTCCCACATTTGCAGCAGAAAACCTAAGCATTCAGGGGTACTGAGTTTTAAAAGTACTTCAGACAAACTTATTTTAAATCAGAAGAAAATGGGTTCCAGCCACAAAAACTATGCTGGAAACCTCAACTTAGTGTCACAACTTTGTGTGCACTTGAACACAATCTGAAGGTCATTATGCTATACCTGTGAAGAGCACTTTCAAATGGAGAAAAACAAGGTGGTAGGAAAATTTTAAAATCACTTATTTGACCAACAAATACTGTGGGAAGAGACAAAGAGGGGTTGGGTTCAGAGTCCTTCCCGCAGTTATAATAAAGACCAGAAATATCCATTCTTACCCAACTTTCTGCAGACAAGTTTAAGGCATAAATGAAGACAGAAAGTATTAAAAATTACAGTAGCAGAAATCTCCTGAAAAGTAACATTAGGAAAGATTTAATGAGTAGAAATACTATATACAGTGGACAAGTCGATGTCCTCACCTTTCCTCACTTCCCATTTTGTTCCAAACAGTAAAACTAAACAAAATATAGCCTATCCTTTATAAGCAAAAGAAGTCGTAGGAGAGTTATTGTTAGGGAGGAAATGTGTAACATTCAGACAAGAAGGTACTGTAGAACTGGTCAGGGAGGATGGAAGAATTTGGGGTGCTGAGACTAAGCAATGGCATCGAGGATGCTGTAGACAAAACAAGGGAGGATGACAATATGACTGGAAGAAATGTGCTCTGTTCATCATTTAGATGTAGGATGGCAGGCTGCCTGAAGGGCAGTGCAGAGAAGGATCAACAGAGATCCCAGAAGTGAGTTCAGTATGAGGTGGTTTTAAGAGAAAACAGGGAAAGAAGAAACATGACAGGAGTGCCTGGGCCAAGTGGATGAGCTAAGGAACCTGAACTAGAGGGGACTTTGGAAATCTCTAAATGCAGCAGGGACTAACATCAGAAAGAGTAGGAAAACAATGAGAAGTAGACAACAGGCAGAGGGTGCCTTTCAGATGCTGACAGTCCTTCTTGCAGGGAGTCAATAAACTTCAAGAAAAATAGGAGAGACCTGGGAGAAGGGATGGAGATTTTAAGCAGGAAGTCAGAGGTGGAAATGAGGTTTTGCGGATTAGAAATCTCTGAGTAGGTAAGACAGGAGAACTGGAGGGGCTTGGCCAGGGAGAAGGTAGGGCTAGGGTGAGAAAAGTTCAGACTAACAGTGGAGGGGGAACAATGTTGGGAGGGAAGACAAACTCGTGATGCCCTTGTCACAGCAAGGACAAGGGTCAGGAATACTCAGAGCTGCAAAAACCCCACAGCTGTCATCACCACAGTAGCAACAGTCCCTGCTCTTCTTCCCCATCACTTTGATATTTCCCAGGATCTCATGAGGGCTTTTCTTAGTTCATTTTTCTTTCCAGCCTTAATACTGTCTTCTCTCAATCTGGTAGTAGAACAATGACAAATGCATGTTGAATACTGTATCCTGACACCCATGCAGGGGGTAGCTGAAAAGCAGAAAGAGACAATGGAGCTCACATGATGGGGGCAAAAAATTTTTAGCTGTGAGGATATAACTCCCTGACTCTTCTGACCAACCCAGGGAGAGCAAATATCACTGCCCACTAATCTGAAAGAATTGGCATCATTCCCACTGCAGGAGCAGAGATTTTTGCAGCGTCCTTCATGGGAGAGAACACTCAAAGAAGAAGGTGAGCAATAATGGGGACATGGAGCCAGGGTTGCTTCAGGAGAAGGTGATTTTAGCAAAGATTTTTTGTTGAGGCAAGGCAGGACATTCTGCTTCTGAAGGTGGGCGTGTTGAGCAAACTGCAGCTGTCTTCCATAAGCACTCCCTTCACTCGTAGCAGAATAGACAACTGGAGAAAGTGGCCACATACACGGAAAAATCCCTCCAGGAGCCTTGCCGTTGGTTGCTGTCTGGAGATCAGAACTGGAACAGCCTGCAGAATAACAGAACATGAATATCACTTCCACATTTATCATGTTGGATTGGGATGCAATAAAGAGGTTGCACAATTAGAAAATAATACAAAATGATGTATATTTTTATAACTGCTGAAATTGGTTTAATTCTAGAAAGATGAAATTGTAGGCATTTATATCCTTATTCTTGAGTTGATAGTAAATTGAGGAATTTGCTTGTTTTTAAATGTTATTCACTTGGAATGCCTGTTCACATTTAACAGAGCAAACTAGAAATGTATTTAAACATTAAAATTAAACACCAGCCTACTTTTCCTCCAAGCACAATTTCAAATGGCACAGAGTTTTACATAATCTAAAGGAGCCTTTGCATTTAATTCCTGAAGGCAATATTTCCTCAGCTTATCTGGCAGTCTTGTCAGGTACTGCTGAGTCAATCTAGTTCCAGGACTTTCCTTGCTTATTAAGGCTGCACACAGGTCTTGAAGTGTCATTATTTCACTGCTGTAGCATTGCAAGAAAAAATTTGCCTTGCTGGTTTAGTGCAGCTTAGAAGTAAAAGCTTAAAATTCCTTAGCATCATGTGTACTGTCTATAAATCCATACCTGAATTGCCAATTCATGTGCAGAAGTGACTTCTCTTACATGCTGTGATGGTATTTCTCTCTGGTTTGCATACCCTCATGGTTATCTAAGGACTCTGAGCCACTGAATTTCATAAAATACTGAAATCTAGTTTTATTCTCTGCAAAGGCAATATGGAGCATCAAACTTGTCATATTGACAGAGACATACCTGTAACCAGCAGAGTATTTTAAAAATGTGGCTTCCAGAAAATCTGCTGTGCATGTATTTACAGAAACAATTAGGTGCTTCACCATTTCTGCTGGTTAGATATATAATGTCCTGCTTACAGCAGTAGTAAGTGTATTAAGGTCCCAAAGGAATGCCTTCAAAGAGATATTTTGGCCTTCAAAACGCATAGGAGAATATGATTACTCTCTGAAATTATATGGGCAAGGTGGGAAAAAAAGAGTGAAGAAAACTACATGGGAAAGGGAATGATTTGCACAGAACATAGTGAGTAAAAACCCAGTGTGAATAAACTTGGAAATGTGAAGATAATCCCAGAAACTTCTCCTGGATGGGTTACCTCAATGGAATCATGGAGAAAACAATAAAATCCCAACTTGTATGATGCATTCACGGCACTACATCAAATTAAACATGATTCAATACCAGGGTGAAGGCCTTAATAATTTCCATCTTGTAAAAGGTTCCACTCTCACACTCTCACATTTTCCTGAAGAAAACCGTGCACTGCTGAAAATGTGAACATATAATATCTAACGTCAAATATTGCCCTGTCCAAAAAATGGTCCAGAATCAGTGGGAAGATTGTGATCAACATATACCAAAAAAATATGTTCCCACCAATCCAAGTGATTTTGTTCATGCAATGATTTCCATGTGAGACAAAGGCAGTGTTCACCTGAACATCACCCAAGACTTAAAAATACATTGGGAACGGGTACTTTGAGACATCTAATCCTTTTTGGATTTTTATTTTTTTTTTTGTTGGCGCAGTCAAGTCCTGATTGTTGCTCACTTCATTTGCTTTTTTAAAAAAGCCAATGACAGCAACTGAAAGTGCAGCTGATTTGTGACAATACAATGTTATACAGTCCTACTTTTCAAGAACCGTCCTTTGCCCTCCCCACCCTTGGGCACCTTGTGGGACAAGGGGTTCCCAGGGCGCCCACTCCCTTACCTCCTTATTCTTTCATGTGTCTTCCAGAGAGTTTGCTTTGTCTGAGGATATCTTTGAGGATGCGTTCTCTTCTTTCACACTGAACGGAATCAGCCTAGAAAACTCCTCCCTTCCCCCAGCTTCCTGGTGTTCCCTCCCAAACACACGTCTTTCAGTCTTCTTTTTTTGCACCTTTTTTGGTGGTTTTTTTTTTTTGAGGGGTTGCTTTTTTTTTTTTTTCCCCCTAAACTCTACAAAGGGAACAAACTGCAGCTTTCAGCCCCTGCGCCCAACTTGAGCAGTATCAGAAGGGAGAAGGGACACGGAAGAGACTGTGCACAGGATCTCACACTCCCATCCACTTCACGGAGCTCTGCTGCTCCCCAAAACTCAGCAAAGAACCCAGAAATTCTGCAGATAGGAGAAGCGTTTGGGATGCGCCTCAGGAGGGGAGTGCCTGCCCAGTGCAGGGGAGAAAGTGTGGGTCTGTCAAGGATCTGCTCCTCTGAGGCTTCCCGGCTCCCGCTTATTCAGCCACAGAGTAAAAATAAAAATTAAAACAAACAAAAAACAAGAAAACCCAAAATCCAGCCCCCAAAGCAACAACAAAAACAAAACCCTGAAAGAATCAAAACAAACAAAAAAACAAACAAAACCCAACAAAACCACCCTCAACAACTACAGAAAAACAGCCAACCAAACAACTCCCCAAAACTCCAAAACCCAAATGGCCATACAAACAGGCAAAAGAAAAATATAAACCTAAAAAACTCCACCCCTCCCTCCAACTCAGCAAAATGGAAAAAAATACCCCCCCCCCCCAAAAAAACCCCAAAACCACGGGGGGGCAGGGGTTGATAATAAAGAAGAAAGGGGGAAAAATGGAAAACGAAAACAAAACCAATCAGGGAAAGCAGAAGGCGAGGAGGGGGAAGGAGGAGGTAGAAGGATGCCGTGAAGTCACTGACTCATTTTCCTACGGCATGCTAGAAGACCAGGAGCATCCCTCCCCTCGGAGACACGGATGGGAGGGGAGGGTCAGAAGGACCGTGTAGGTATCTACATGACAGTGAAATCACAGAATCCTTATTATTGTTTGTTTTACAGCAAATGTTGCCGCTCACCTCCCTTCAGTTCACTTGAAGCTGAAGGATCTGCAAACTAAAGCCATTTTAGTGTGAGGCATCACATTATTCATTATGAATATGGCAACAGTAGTTTCTAGTTTGCTCTACAGAAAGCTTCTTACTCAAGCAGCTTAAAGTAGTTTAGAGAACAAAAACCTACACAACAGTGCCTGAATAATTTAATAGTTATAACTATGATCCCCACCGATCACAGAGCTCTCTTAGTTGCCTGTATTGATTATCTCTACTAAATCATGTTTGAGTTACTTATTAGTTTTTCATAATTCTGTTATCAGAATCAGAAATCCAGGATGGTTTATAGATCACAATTATTCCAGTATTTGTTTTGTTGTTAAAAGGGGACGTGCTAGTCAATGGATGCCTTGTAGAAACTATTTACTTCAATGAGAAAAATTGTGACATAAACTCCTGCATTTTTCTCCCACAGGTGTGATTATTTTATTAAATTCAATATGAAATACAGATACAAAAGACCCTTTTTTTCCCCTGCTTCTGTGTTTTCACCCTAAATAATTATAAACATATAAACTGACCTGTTCCTTTCTTTCCATAATCCACTTCAGTTATGGGAGATTAATGTAATTAAATTACAATTTTAAAAAATATTTCCAATTTGCGTTCACTTTAACTATAATTTTTGCAGCATTTTGGAACTGAGAGCTTCAAAGCCCTTTTGCAAAGATGCCAGAAGATGTTCAGCTTTTTTAAAACACAAAATAAACACTTTAAAAAAAGATAATAAATTGTGTTAGGATAACAAGTGCAGTTACATGTATGTTTAGATTTATACTGGAAGTGTAGATATTTTTAATCAATTTCCTAATAATAAATAGCACAGACTATAGTATTCCAAAGGGAACTGCAAAAATTAGACTGTTATTTTAAAAATTACTATCCTTATTACGATTTAGTCAAAAGCCTTTTCAGAAAACTACCACTATGGTTACTGATTAAATTAATAAGAGCAGGTTTGGTATACATAATTTTTTTTTTTTAATTTTTTTTGTTGCTAGCAAGAGATTTGTTTGCAAAATGACACAGACTACTGGCTTTTTATATCCCAGAGTACCAGGTCATTTGATTTTATGAAAGTTTTAATTTTTAATTCAAAACACATTGAATTTAAAACAACATATTTCTGCAGGGATTTTTCAGCTGTTGCTTTGCTTTTACGCATCAACTGGAGCACCTGCGGCTTCCCAGTCAGCCCTCTTCTGCTGTGTTTGTCAAGACAGATATAATGACCTTGCCTGGGAAAAAAACTTGGACCTTTTGCAAGTATGGCAACTCCTTTCCACAGAGAGGAGAGAGATCATGGAGAGCTGCCTGACAGAGCCCCAAACACAACTAAAAGGAGCTGTGCTGGCACCTCCAGGCCATAGGAGACTTTTTGTTTTGGTAAAAGTGAAGCTTGTGGAAGTTCATGGGAAAGGTCTATCATGCCAGAATTGCCTGCTCCTGGCAATGGCTTGAATCTACTCACCTGGAGGATACGTGGCTGCTGGAGTCAAACACACATACATTTCATTATTTGCAATCTTCCCTTGAGAATGAAGGCTTCATTTTATCAATTAGGCAATCAAGGGCTGTGTGAGATTTGTCCTTGTGGGTGTCAGCAGTCTGCACAACTGCTAGAAACTTACCTTCCTTCAGCCAGAGCAGTGCATTTAAAAAAAAAAAAAAAAAAAAAAAGACGTTTAATTGCATCCTGAATGTGTCAAAACACACAATAGTTTGTGCTAGTTTTTGTAACTATAGTCCTTTCAGGTGGGAAAGGAAAAGTTTGCAGTGGGAGAGCTTTCCCATCCCCAAAAGCTGCAAAAATTGCAACTAAAGCCAGACAGGATTTTAACATGTCTTCAGTTCTGAACAAATCACATGAATTCTTACAAAATATTTATTCACAAGTTTCATTTTAAAGAAAATATCCAAGAATATTAATACAAAGACTTCCTTCCTCAGCAATATTCTGAAACTGTGGTGTGGCTCAGTAGGATCCAGTTTAACACAAAATAGCATGGACAGCAAAGGTAGACATCATAGAGATGAAACACTAAAATGATTGCTGAAACTCCTATAGCAATTTTGTATGATTTCAGGAAAACTCTCCAGCAAGAGTGGTTTCATTCAACCCACAATGCCCTCAGCAGTCCCTGGGATGGATCCCTTTCAGTGGCAGGGAAGTGATAACAAAGAGCTTTATAAAAATATTGAAGGTGGAAAATTGAAGGTGGTGCAGAAATCTTTCTAAGTTGGGAACATTCCTGTGAGGTGATCGTCTAGAGATGCTGCTGTGGGTGCTCTCTCTGTGTATTCTTCCTCTAGCAATAAAACAACTTCACATCCACCTCTGGGAAACAGAAACATGGTCTGTGTCCCAAAATGAGTAAAACCTAGCAGGGTTTGGCTTGAAAAGCTTTGCCACAGAGCTGTGCACACAAACCATTTCTTCTCACATCTCTTCTCATGTATTCCTTCCATAGGAAGGAATGGGAATCAGTCATTTCCCTGACAGTGCTACAAACTGGTCTGGGTTTGTAGGGAACGTTTTATGATAGAGCAATGCATGCAGGGTGGCAGAAATAAGAAGAAAGAAACCACATGAATTAAATATAATTGATTTAAGGAACCAATAACTGATATAAGATATCAATAAGAAACTAACACTGAGAGGGAACTGATATAAGATATCAATAGGGAACTAACACTGAAAGGGTTAATAGAAATAATTGTAG
>JAWWEE010000230.1:0-18535 GCA_035221455.1 Xenops minutus | reverse complement strand
GACCCTACCGGAGGCATGAACCACCGCCAGCACAGCTCACAACCTCATAAGGGCACGCAAGCTTCTCCCCCACGACATGGGGGTGTCCATGGAGAAGACCAGTGACATATGATTGACAGTCAACAACTTTATATCATCAAAGCCCAGCCCCCTTTTTAAATGGTAAGATGTTTCAACATACCTCTTCTTGGATTTCTGTGAGTGAGGACACTCCTCAAGGTTATCCCTTGAGGCTGAGTGAAAGAGATTTGCCTGTAGTCACCAGTATGGGTGAATGACATCAATCTCTACTCGACAATTGTTTTCACTAGCCTCAATATAATTGCTTCAACATTGCTTAAAAAAAAATGCACTTTACTAACATATACAGCTACCTGTACTGCGTAGTAAATAATTCTGACTAAAATATTCTAGTCTAATCATTACTATATTCAATTTAAATAGATTTTTTAAATATATAAATATATTTCATTTGTTATACGTAATCCAGTATAAAAATTCAATTACACCTCTATAATCCTTTAATTAAAATCCATTGACAAAGTCTGAAGCTGAGATTGGATTCAGCTGCACCTATACTCCTCTGAGAAGGAGTTCAGAAAGCAAGGTGGTCCTTTCTGCACCTCGTGACTCAGTGAGTGCTTTTACATTCTCATTTACACCTTTTCCACTGTGGTCACCATAGTACAAACATGACAGCTATTCTAGTAGAAACTTTTGCCATATATAGTTATAAAGAATTTTATCCTGCTTAGACTTTCTTAATTATTAAAAAAAAAAATTGTAAAGCATATTTTAACTCTTTTATTACTGAGATAGATAAGAAATGCTGAATTAATTGAATTGTAATATAACTAAGATGAAACTTTTAAAAATATATTAGAGTGTTAAAAAGAAAAATGTATAGCAAAAAATATACACTAAAAATTCAACAATATTATATTGTTCTTACATCTTTTATTTATGTGCAGGCTGTATATTTTATGGTAGATTATAGAAATTGTAAAAATGAGAATTCTATTATCATTTTGTGTAACTTGTCATAACAGCTTGAGACAGTCCTTGCCATAACCATAGCCTGCAGTCATTTTATATCCAAAAGTCATCTGTCATTCTCAAGGCTTCCACATACTATAAATTTCACTCCCCTTGTTGTTAAAAGAGAAAAAAAAAAAAAAAAAAAGTAGGGGTGAAGAGGAAGAAATCTGAGGGAAAAGTTGTTTATAAATTAGAAAAAAAACCATGGCAGGTACTGAAGTGTGTGAACAGGATGGTGAGAAGGCAGAGGGCAGGGGTTGTTTTGTTTTGTTTTGGGCTTTTTGTTTTGTTTTGGTTTAGTTTGGGCGGGTTTTTTATGGCAATCCTGTTCTAAGGACAATGTAAGTTTTTACTTGCTCTAAGAGAAGAAAAACAAATCTATAATTCCTCACTGGTAGGAAAGCACAGCGCACTCACATCATTATGTCTAACAAAAGGTGCCACTTCCTGAGTTTCACCTACCTGATCCAACAGATCCAACTCTCTTGATGTCACATGTGATGCAAAATACACTTACAAAAGAAAATAGTGTTTTGTGTGACAAAAATCGTGAGAAAATTATCTGGTGTATGCAGAGCTCATCACATCTGCAAAGGAAGATATGGAGGTGATGATTCTGATCTGAGCAACTCTGAGGGGAAAAAACTTTGCACAGACACCTGTAAATTTCTCAATAGGACGGCAGTACACTGCTTTTAAAAATGCAAAATTCCCTAAAAGTATAAATAACACAACCTGCACAGAAAAGATCAGGCTAAGTGACTGCAGTACTATAGCAATCAGTCTCCAAAACCCCACTTCAAGTCTTTTCCAAATAAAATATATTGTTTTGTTAAATATTCTACCTTTTTTTACTCATAATCTTTGGGTTTTGAAGGCCTGCTGGCATTGCTCATAGAACTGTTCTTGCTCTCCCTGAAACTGTCACAAATTGAATTCACATTAGTGAAATCCTACTGAGGGAGCTCAACTTTTGGACTTCAGATATTTCTTTTTAAATTCTTAGTGAAAATTTGGCCTTCTCCAACACCAAAAATGTGTTCTTGATTTTTTTGCTAACAAAATTTTTTTTAGCTGCAAATACATGTTGTTGTTACATATGCAGGACACTGACAGAAAATTATCTTTAAGAGATTGGAAAACATGTTGCTTTCAAAAACTTTTGACATCAAAATATCTGTAAAATTACCACTCTATTTTTCAGCAGCTGTTTTAATAGGTACACACTATTGAGTTTCTTAAAATGCCATTTGAAGACTTGGATAGTCCAGCAACATCCTCCTGAGGATATTTTGGGAACTTTTACTAAAAACGTTTAGAGCACATCAAACTAAATCACCAGTTACTATTTCACAGGACACATGTCAAGTAGAACAAGGTTTTCCTACAAAACCAACCATCTCTGGCAGTCAGAAAATCTCTCTGCAGAATGTGCCACATTGAATAAATGTAGTCACTTAAGACTAGTTTGCAATTTTTGATATCTATGGTATAGTGAGTCAAATGTCTACCACTGAATTCCTGTGTAATATTCCCCCCAAACACATCATTGCCTCCCATCACGTTGCTGTGCACTCTGAATCCACATCCCAGACTTTAAATAAGTGCCATAGATTTTCTAGGTTAGTTTTGGGAGAATTTACAAAGAATGAGTAACTCACATAGACTTCTAATTACTTGGAAAAAGAAATGGTATTTAGAGCAGACTCTTTGTCCCTTCCTCACTCTAATTGTGGAGGAATGCTTCACATTTATATAACAATAATAGAAATTAGAGTCCCAAATGCTTTGTAACAGTATGGCCCAGTTTGAGACACTACCAGTGGTCTTCCCATCTTACTTCTTACTGCTTCAGCATTGCAGGAAATTCAATGTTGTTTTTTTCACCCATCTGAATTCTTGGTTGAAATTCAGAAGTTGATTTCATGTTCTTGATAGTTTAATTGGAGAATGGTTTACTCTACTTTAGTTTTTTAGCAATCATAGAAATCACTGATGAAAAAGGCATGATGATTACAAATGTTTTTGTCTGTCAGTGCTCAGCAGTGTCTCTACACTGAATGAAAGAGACTTATTCTCTACTTGAAAGAATATATGGTTTAAAGTGGGGCTGCAAGGTCCAGATACACAATTACATTGGAAAGCCAGGAACATTTACAATAAATTCTTATTCATAACATGAATTATTACAAAAAGAACTGTTTTACAGCGCATGGTTTTAAGATGGGAAATTCGTGCAATGATACACAGAACATCACTTATCCAGCATTGTTTATAGATTCCTTTCTGGTCAGCATTTTCCATAAAGAATGAAGCATGAAGAGGATGTTGCAGCACTCCAAGTACCAAGCTCCCCTGCACTTCAGCAATACCTCCTGGATAAAATGGGATAAGGCATCCCTATTTCCTGCCTGAAGAGGAGGCTGCCCAAGGAGGGACTGGTGGGTCCCTTCCCTCTTTAAGCCTTCCACGATTTTAATCTGCCATGAAATCAGATGGTGTTTCACCAGATCTGTGAGAAACCTCACCTCTTTCCAGAATGTGAGCCCAGATGGTCACTGCAGTGTGACATCAGCTGCAGATGTGCTCTCCAGGTGGACTGACATTCAGACCTTCAGACATGGCTAAGAGCCCTTCAGTCCCAAACCTCCCAGTTCTTTGAGGTCTGCCTTTTTTATTTTTTTTCTGATGCCCATTATTTCCTAAATGTGGGATCCCCTCAGTGATGGGTTTGTCCAGCCATTTTGAGATGAGTCTTTTTGAAAACACTGCCTGGAGCACACACCTCTGAATGAATTGAACACCCTCCATCCCTATGAACATCAATGGGAAATCACAGATACATTGCAGTTTTTCACTCCATTCTTCAAATGAAACTAAGATTTTTTTTTAAGAAATGGTCATAATCACTTGTGCTCCACAGATATTGTTATGTATAATTAGTATAAAGCTGGTTCATAATGACATCATGATGAATTCTCTCCAAGATGCAGCTCTGCAGTATCTGAAGAAGTCAGTAAAATGTGGCTAAAAGAAACAAATGCCACAGATGTAGTTAAACGGTTCACACTCACTCTTTCATAACCCATTAGTGATCAACAAGCATCTATTCATGATGAGTTACTTTAGCCATATTTCACAATTCTATGCATGGCAATCTTAAAAAAAAATTTCATCAGAAATACCTGGCTGTGCAAATTCCTCCATAAATGACAGTCTGCCATGGAAATCTCCATAGCTGAAATTTTCTTCTAAGCTGTTGCACCTGACTGGTTGCATGGCTTAATTGCTGTAAACATAGGGCTGACATTTCAGCACAAAACAAATTGTGCCTGAAGCCAAGACTATTAAATTATACAGTCCAATCAAGAAATAAAAGTGGTAATGCCAAAGATGTGTAAAGAACAAAAAATAAAACCACATTAAATATGATGCTGCATTTGTTGTGGCACAGCTAACACATTCAGGCTCCAAGAAGGTGGTTCACATTGCTTTTTCAGCCTACAATATGTATCAGCCCAGATTGGAACATATTTGCAGCACAATACAAACAAAGATTTCTTAGGAACTGGTGCTTTTCAATGGCAAGGTTTGCACTATTCTTTTTCAACCCTGGAGGCATTTATAAAACAATTCAGCTAGATCAAAGTTAGTATAAACTCCTATTCTTCAAAACATCTCAGATTGGTAGGTGTGACCTGCAGCAGGTGGGTATTTCTCAACATACAGATTTTTCTGCCAGAATATTTTAGGTCAGATTTCACTGACCTGAGGCAGAGGAAATGCTACTGGCCTATCTCCCAGTAATAAAGGAAAGAGAAATGCCATGTCAGCACAGACACTCTAAGGAAAAGGTGGTTGGGGCTTTCTGTCTTCTTAAATCATCCTCCTCTCATTACATCTCAGTGTGCAGTTTGTATTAATATTCCCTCACAAGGAATCTTTCTGTAAAAAATTTCATGTGATTCACTGCTGTTACAATCTGAGTATTGAGAGATGCTTCTGCCCAAATTAAGGTACAAGTAAGACCATAGACAATGTCAATAGTAGGGATTTTATATAACAGTAAATGTGAGGTAGCGATAAAAAGAAATACGAAGGCAGGGTGTGGCAGGGAGGCAAAGAGAATGAAAGAGAGACAGATTAAGAAGAAAGATATCACCACCTGTTAATCCTTCTTCTGGTCTTCTTAGTGGTGGAAGTCGCCACATCATTCTTCTGGGGTATCACCTTTGTGCAGTCCAAGATCCCAGCCTCCACAGGACATAGATGCTGTTCCCATAACTTGAGATGACATGAGTATAAGCAGTTCCTTCCTTTCTCAGTCTGTCACAGTAAAAATTTTTGTCTGGACGCATTAACCAAGACTGTACTAAAAAAACCTCACCATCCCCATGCCTGGAATTAGCACCTTTCTGTTGCAGGGTCCTGTCTTCTGGTTTTATCTCAAGTTTCTGTTTGCTGGCTTATCTTACAGCAAGTTTCCTCAGTGGCCTTGACAATGGTTAGGATAATTGTGATCTTTAAGTCTCTTACAACTGCTGTTGTAAGAGACATCCTTAGTAAGACTTAGTGCAGACATCCTTTGTAAGACTTCTCTCTCAAAGATGCATATACACTTCTCTATTGTAAAAAAGAGATCACATGACATTCAAGTCCAAACTTTGAAAAAAGATTCAACCCCTAAAGGACAGGATTACAATTCAAAATTACCTTAGCAAGTTGGACATATGACAGGAAAGAATAAGATGATCTTAAACATGTGCAAGTTCAAGGTATTGTCCTCAGAAGGGAACTATCAGACTCATAATGGACGGGGGGAGAACACACCAGATTAAGGACAAAATAATGCACAAAGATCTGCTGCACCATGTCTTACAAATTCCTATCCAGATAAATGGTAAGATGTTAAAAAAGACAGCCCTGGACCCAAACTCTACTTAATCCATGTACATCTCAAGGAAGAGGAGAACACCTCTGCATCTGAGATCTGAACCACCTCTACAGCCAGAGTATAGAGTCAGAGCAGTCAGCTACTCCGAATTAAACAAATATATTTGAAAGGATATTTGCTTGGCATTGTACTAATGATGCATCTACTCAGTACAGAGGCAGTAGGACCCCTTCTAACTGCATCTTCTTTGAGGAAAAGGAAATAATTCCAGTGAAATAGGCAGTGGAGCACCTCTTTCCTTGTTCTCTTTTTAAAGAAAACGCTAGTAGTATCAGATCCTGTCTTGCTTGTTTGTTTCTGCCTGAAGCAACTTTCGAAAGATCAACAAAGCAGTAGTCTTAAGTACCCTGCTGAAATGTGAAGGCAGAGGGACCAGAGGTGTAACTTCAGATTCAGATTTTCTGTTCTTACAGCAGAGAAATGAGATATCCAAAGATGTTGGCTAATCATCTCACAAAAACAATAATTCTAAAAATACTTTATTGAAAAAACGACCTACCAAAACAAAGCATTTTAACTAAGCCACAGGATTATTGGCCTTAGGTGTTACTGCTGAAGAGAAAGAATAGAAGAACAATCTCCCACTGAATTTGAAGAAAATCTACAATCTTCATCATTTTTATTACAATTACATATTTCCAATGCAAAAAACTGCCTGGCAAACAAGCCTGATCTTTTTTTTAAATGTAACCAAAGTCATTAGACTTATAAGCCTGGGTAAGACTAATTAAAGTTAATAATTAATTTTAAAGTGGAGATTTAGCCATATTGTAAGAAACTCGTTGGGTTTTCCAGAATGATCATCAGCTTTCATTGTATTTCTTTCAGTCTGAAAACCCCAAAACCCCACCCTTTTATTGATGATTTTTGCCTGTATTATATGGCTGATCATGTTACAGGTAAGTAGCTGCTGAAAGGAGATGCCATGACAAGTGCAAGAGAGCTTCCTTCAAATATTTCTTCTCATGGTGCTGGCCAACCTCTGCATGCTAGACATGGGGTCAAGGCAGAGGAAAAAACTCTCTGCTACTGCTCACTGTGTAGTAAAGGAACTAAGAAGGACCGCATTCTAAAGGACTTGTTTCCTATCACCGCTAATTTATTCCTGCTGCTTATCCTTCTCTCTTTCCTACCCCCTATTTGCTACGCTTGGCAACATATGCCATAATTATGTATGTGCTGATGGATCAGCCAACATGTGCATGCTGCTTGACCAGCTGGCTCTCAGAAAGGACAAGGATCTGAATTATAACTGCCTTTGCCTCACCAGAGAGCACTAATTTGGGCTTACATTTTCCATCCTTCCCCCACTTTGCTGAGTACTGCCAGCAAGAAGAGGATAGCCAAGTTCTTCACATCCCCACTTCACTTCTGTCATGGGTGAGTATTAGTTCCTTTCTGTGATTAGCTGTCAACTCTTTACAGCATTCACAAGTTATTAACATCTCTGAGCTCTCTGGCTGGCTGTCAAAACTGGTCAAAATGTTTAAGAATTATGCAGTGAAAGCTAGCAGGCTGGCGGTGTGATCAGATATGTATAATTTTCCTAAGAGTCAGGTTGATACTATATGTACAACCATATTTATGTGCAAAATCAACACTCACAATAACGATAAATATAATTTTTGGTGACTTCATACATTAACATCTATCAAAAAAGTCACAGAAATCAGCTGGGTGTGCAGAGTCATCCTTTCCTTACTGTGAAAATAAAACTTATTAGCTAAAACCTCAAGATGGTTCTACAAACCTGTACCTTTGCAGATTTGGATGGATCTGACTTCTCCATCATCTTCATTCAAGCACTCACAATTGTCTTCTGTTTTGACATGCAGATTTTTTTCACCCCAGAGCAATTTTTGGAGGTAAAAAATAGTTTTTCAGACCCACCGTATGATTTTACAACATTGAATTGATGTTTGCTTTGTGGCATGGTGATCCTAGCCCACATTTCAGAGGAAATATATGGCCTTATCTAAGGGAAAGAGAAAACCCCAAAGGTGATCTTGATGCACAAAGAAAACAGAGTACATATGTTAATTATCTCAAAAGATTGCTTTGAAAGGCTTATCCTTTTCTTCCTTACAACAGGTAATTTATTGAACTGCAAGTCTCCTAAGAGTAAACTGTTACATATTTTGAAATACTTACCAACATTAACTCCTCTGGACTGTTAACAGCATGGGATTCCACAATGACAGGGTAACACCAACAAGATCTGAAATAGATAAATACCAGAGGCTAACAAAAGTACAATAATAAGGACTGAAATACGATTTTATATGTACAGTAGCCTACCTCCCGGGCTGGTGGTTTTATTTCCTTTATGGTAATCTGAAATTCTGAAGCCTAGAAAGCCTCTAATAGCCTTTTAATACCCATTAGGTGAAGTTTGAGACAGAATATGTTGTTTACTGCAATTAAACAACCCTTCATTCTCCACTACATTACACCTTGCCTAATCCCTTCCAGTGTGATATAAAATTATAATGGAGCAGACTGATAGTTTTCCTCCACTACCACATCTGGTAGTGACTACACAAGGTGCTCTGAAGAAATTAGTTTCCCAAATACCTTTTTTTTTGGTCTTGTTTCCTAGTTCCCATTCACTCAGTTCATGTCTACTGTTACAGCAATAGTGTCAAATTCTCCTTAGGAAAAGACTACAGACTCTGCAGACTCAGGTGACCAGCAAAAACCCTGGTATTGCCATAATCTTAATGGTCAGAAATCACAGATTTTAAAGTTTCAATCAAGAAACTGGTGTAAAATATATATAAAAAAAATTATTTTCTTGGCATAAATAAGATTTTGTTGGCTCAGCTATGAAACTTTTTTTTATTGGGATAATTTTACCTGCATTGTTATGCCCAAGAAATGCATTTGAGTAAAAAAAACCCCCTCAAATAAATGAATTTTATTCTGGGTTCTGAGTAATTTAGAAGCTACTGTAGAAGGATGCCCTACCTGGAATGGGCATTCACCAGTGGTGAATGGAGAAAGGGACGTCAGGCTACTTTTGGTGTTTAATGCTGAAACCAGTCCAACTCATCAGTCCCAAAGTTAAACATCCTGATAGCAAGATGAAGATGTGCTAGACCTGGTAAAGTACCCAGTAAAAGAACAAGCCAGTGATACTACTAACTTACTTAAAGCTGCTGAGCTGACACAGATGGCCTGGAGACATCTGACTGACAGTCAATCATTTTATACTATAAGCCCTGTCGCAAATTTTAATGGCAGGGTCTTCTAATATATCCCTTCCTAAAGTGGAGAGTCCTCCCTTGTATGGACACCCCTCAGGGTTACACCTCAAGGCTGAGAAAAAAGCTTTGCCCACCACTGTTAGTATGGGCAACTAACAATGGTATGGATGAGTAATATCATTCTGTATTTAATAATTTTTTTTTGCTAGCTTTAATAAAATTGCTTTAATATAATTGTTTCAGTATTGCTTCAAAATAGCGCACTGTTCTGCATCAGTAGTTATAGCTCCTATACTGTATAGCAAATAATTAATTCTTTTGTCTAATCATTTTAGTAATAAATCATATAAATTTGTATAAATATATCTGGTTTGCCATCCTTAATTCTGTGGGGCAAAGTTGTAAAAAAGTTCAATTACATCTATATAATTCTTTAGATACAAACTGTTGTCAAAGTCTGGGGCTAAGACTGGATCCAGCCACACCTGGACTCTTCTCTGAGATGGATTTTAGAAAGCAAAGGGATTCTTTCTCCACCTTGTGACTCACTGGGAGGGCTTCCCTAACAAAATTTGCCTGAAGCTCTCACAGTCACCATAACAGCCACCTTCCTGAAATCTTGCCTATCTCATACCCACTGAGGAAAGAAATTGCATTTTTGTATAAGACGAGTCAGCAACAAGACAGAAATGGTTTTTTTAGAATGAGAGGATTGGACTCATTATAGTACAAATACTGGCAAAGCAGGTGGAGCTCCCAGCCAATGGTGTAACACGCACAGAGCAAGTCCTCACCTAGGAATATGCTGGAAAAGTACTGTTCATTTTTGATGACATGTTACATGTAATGGATAAATTCTTCACAGTTGCATTCACAGACTCAATTTTTAAGCAAGGGGAAAGGAACTGCCAGCATTGAGTTCTGCTGTAGTCCGTCTGGAAATTTACTGTCAGGGGGAAAATGTGCTTTTTGTGAGCCCAAGTCCTCTTCCACTTCATTTACATGGAACTGGACTGAAGGAAAGGATGCAGAAAAATAAGCAAGTAAAACCCAGCATTAATAGCAAAGGCAAGCAGGGAAACAACTTTATCTTCAAATACTGAAGCTAAATTTACAGGTGGGCCACTGAGATTTAAGGGGAAGCAATGACTGTGAATAAAGGAATGATTTAAGTATTTGACTTTTCAAGGAGAGGTTTCAGAAAAGGGACAGCTCCTTGGTCATATATAGTCAACACCAAGAACAACCTGGATGTCTAAGGCATCTGCCACAGAAAGATAAAATATGAAGAAAATATATTCCTCTTCCCATTCTTTCACAAAGTGTGGGGAAATAGGGTACACTGGAAATCACAGTACAGAACAACATAGAACTGATTTAACATACAATCTTTCAACTTCCTGCTTGAATGATGTAACAGCCTTCATAATCAACAAATTTCACTTCTGCTGAGGAAAAGAGGGACCCTGAGCACATCAGCAGTTTCTTAAGAACTTGCACAGCAAACAAAGCCATTAAGCAGATAATGTGAAGCTCTTCCCAAGTTGTATTACTTATCTGACTGTAGGATCACAGTGATAATCATGAGAGCTTCTGTTTTGCATTTTTCAACAGGATAGGACTCTGTCTATAACCCAAAGTCCTGCTATTAATCTGGGTATGAACTGCAGGAACACAGCAGGTGACAAACCTCCAACATCTTAACCCCACTTCATGCCCTCTGCTAATCTCTGCCTGGAGACTCTGAACTATCAAATTTATCTGCTGGTATTTTTAATGGCCTAGAGCAACTGTAAAAACTTAATTTCAAACTCTCTTTATCTCTTATTCACTTCAGCTGCTTTTTTTCTTTTTTCTTTAATGTAAAACCTGCAATTGTTTCTCTATAAAGAGGTTTCTTTCCCCCACAGCAGTCCCAGCCAACAAGGGCACCACATGAAAACCAACAGGCTAAATAATAATGTGAAGTGGCTGCAGTTTTCTGTTTATCATATGAATAGAAACACTGCTGGCCACAGTAGGCAGGGCCTTCACAGGAGGACCTAAAGATCGCACATTCACACACAGCTTTGTGTCAGTGTGCTACAAGCTATGCAGAGACTGAATGTGAATAATTGCATCAGATGTGTCAAAACAACAGCAAGCATGGGAATGGTGCAGATGACTCAAAGTTTCTCAGCCATAGCTCCTGGGCAAATAGGAAAAATATGCATGTTTATACGGAAATGGTCTTCTGTAGATGAAGAGATTTTAAAATCAAAATTAATTCTCTTATCATCATCTCTTTATGGGAAATCATATTCAGGTCAAGAAAATGTTTATGCAGCAAAACACAGCCAGCAGATAAGGAGCTAACTTAGTCTGACTCGTTCAAATTAGAGCAGTCACAAAAATGGGTCAGGGTGAGCTTCAACCAGTGTAGCTGGAATGTGAGATTTCATGACTTGTGAACCAATATTCTCCTGGATATAACTATGGCACAAACCATTCTATGTTTCTAGGATTTTACCCTGCTTGCCTTCATTTTTAAACTTAAAGTAGCATACCTGAACCAGCACTGGTTACATTTTCACCTTTGTTTTGCTGCATTGCATAATTCTCAAGTTAATATCAACAAGGTCAGGCTCTGCCAAGGAGAGTCCTTGTCACCTCCTCAGATTAGCAGAAAGACAGATGAAATACACTAAGATTGCTGGGACAAACCCATCCCATCCACTGCAAGAGGTAAAAGAAATATAAGGTTTTTCCTGTGATATAGTTCAAAGGCTGTCACAAGCAGTAGGCAAAACCAGACCTAAAACAACACTTCAAAAAGTATAACAGAGTGCAGGAAGTTCTTCATGCACAGTCATCCCTCTGACTACATGGACAATAAACTCCTTATATTTATTCAACAGTTATTGAGAGGATAGATAAAAATGTGATGTACCAGTGTCATCAGGTAGAGTTCAGTCTTCTGTTGGATCTCTTGTGTTTTGAGTGACATTCATGTTTTTTATGTTTTTATGATTTATCAGATCTAAATGCTACCTCCCCAAAAAATTAGCTGAAAGACAGAAATAATGCAAATAGAAGTTATACTTTCCTGGACATAGGTGTTCTGAGGATTTGAGAATTTATCCACAATTTCTTTCTAAAGCAGCAGTAGCAAGTGTCAGGAAATAACTCATATTTGAAAATATGTCATCCATCACTTGGCATACACTTGGCAATAATGAACGAATCAAGAAATGCTGTGTCTTACACTAAGGTTCTGAAAGTATTTACAAAGTATAGTTTATTCAGAGGGACACATCCAAGCAAATGACAACTTTTTCCACTAAAGTCTCTTTGATGACTAACAAAGATGTTATAGAATAAAAATCTCCTTGGAAAGAAAAGGAAGAGAAGTTGAAAAACAAAAAGCTGAGGCAACTGGGGGTTAATTGGCCTAATCTGGGAATTTTAACTGGAGGATGGGTAAGTGTAAGGATGGTCTCTCTTGGATGCAGACATAACTCCTCATTCACTTAGGTTTTGGCTAGCAAGACAAGAGGGGAAAATCCAGGATGTCACATTTTTCCAAATGAATGTAAACATGAATTAGCAGAAAATTTTGATAGATCTTCAATAAAACTAAGGGCATAAAATCAGCAAAGGTAAAAAATATACAAGTCCATTAAGGTCAGGTTCACCAAGTGGATTTATATCAACTAAACATGTCTCCCATCATTCTGAAAAACAGATAGAAAAGTTTGATGTACCATAATATACAAAGGTGGGTGGCACTATTTTTCCCCCTGATAGTAGTGAAAAGAATAGCATACAGGAACAGATAGCAGACTCTATTAAGGAAACTTCTCCGTCTGCTCATGCAGGAACCACTTTGACCTCAACACTCCTACAACCCAAGTCACTGCTGGGAGTGAAGCTCCTTCACAATGGGTAACTCCAGTGAGCTGATGGGAGCCCTGCTTGGCTCCCCACACACCCCACTCACACACAGACAGACAAGGCCTCCTTACCAGTTCAACCCCAGGTTTCCCATGGCAAAGTCACAGAATCACAGAATGTGCCAAGTTGGAAGGGATCCACAAGGATCATTGAGTCCCACTGGTGGCCCTGCAAAGGACCATCCCCAAGAGTCACACCATGTGCCCAAGTGTATCGTCCAAATGCTTCTTGCACTCTGTCAGGCTTGGTGTTGTGACCACTTTCCTGGGGACCCTGATCCAGAGTCCAGCCATCCTCTGGGTAAAGAACCTTTTTCTAACATCCAACCTAAACCTCCCCTGACACAACTTCAGGCCGTTCCCTTGGGTTCTGTCGCAGGTCACTGGAGACAAGTGATGAGTGCCTGCCCCTCCTCTCCCCCTCATGAGGATGCTGAAGACCACAGTGAGGTCTCCTCTCAGTCTCCTGTTCTCCAGGCTGAACAGCCCAGTGCCCTCAGCTGATCCTCACATGGCTTCCCCTCCAGGGCCTTCACCATCTTCATTGCACTCCTTTGAACACTCTCTAATAGCTTAGTATCTTTCTTACATTGCAGCTATCAAAACTGCACACAATATTCCAGGTAAGGCCACAGCAGTGCAGAGAAAAGCTTTAGATGTCTGTATCCTTAAAGAAATTCATTCACGGCACAGGAAAAAGGAAAAAACTTGAGCTGGTGCCTCCAAGAACTAATCCCCAACTGAGGAACCCCTGGGCTTTTATACCCTCACAGTCCTCTGCTGCCATGTCTCTGAGTGTCATGCCACAACTCCTTTTGCACACTGAGCTACCTGAACTAAATGTATGCCTCAGCAACTCAATATTGGAAATAACCAATTTGAGTTGGTTATCTTCATGCCATTCCTGAAGATCAGGAGAATCTCTTTAATCAGCCTGGAGTGAAAATGTTGACTGACTAAGGGTTGCATCATGGCTTAAGAACTTGGCCCAGAAGACTAAAACTGGGATTGATAGGAATAATTTTAAAAATATTAAGGTTTTGCTTCACTTCCATTAAGGACAGGAGTTTGGAAAAGATAATAATAATCAAGACAAAGATGATAGTAATCAAGTTGGTTTTTAAACTGAAAGATAGGAAAACACTAAGGTGGCTGTAGTAGCTACTGCTCTATGATGAAACTGTGTTTTTCTCCTACTACTTGCATAAAAAATAATAAATGCAAGGGAAAAAAGACAGGGAGATAGAATAAAAAGCATCAGGTTGGCCAAATGCCTTGATTTGCTCAGACATCTCAGAATCTTTCTTGTTTTCATAGCAGAAGAAAGGACCCAGTGCTCTCTGGTGGGTCAAGTAACTTTTCCTATGCTCACAGCAAGTAATGCAGTCCTCCTTGTGTGAACAGGATGGACAGTGGATGCATCTTCTTCGATGGATTTGGAGTGGAGTGTCTTTCATGTCAACACTGTGTCACTGTTATTAGTTGAACAAGCAGTACCTTGAAATTATCCATTTGCCTTCATGAAACAAGCAAGGCACAAAATGATACAACAGTTTAAAACCCCTGCTCATACTGACATCAATTTAAACTGAACTTCAAATGGCATCTCACACACTGTAATGTAGTACTTGAGTAGCTCAGCTCCCAATTAAAAATTATAATGTTGAACAGTGTGCAAAGTATGATATCAATCAGATTTTCTGGGGTATTACAGACCACCATGTAATTTGATTTAAGTGTGGGAAAGGTGTGCATGTGTGCACACACTGTAAAACTGTTGCCATTACTTCTAGTGATATTGAAATTTTAGTAATTACAGGAAATCAAACTATCTACAAGAAAACCAGGAGAAAAACTCAGAAATTAAGAGAACCCTATGTCCCTCGTGGGGAATTGTCATGCAGGAAATAGCTGCATGCTAGTACTGAACCATCAGCAAAATTCACTGAGGATTTCACAAAATTTATTACATCTCTGGTACATTGAGGATTAGCGTTTGATTTTTGTGATTTAACTTTCCTTCAATGTCAGTAATGCTGGAGTTTTTATGAGTGGGATTGGGATCAGTGCCCTCATGAGAAGACCTTTCTGAGTGGGAGGTTTTGCAACAGCATGAGTTTGCTCAGCCTCTGGAATCTTGGATGCATCTTGTTCTTCTACATGCAAAATTCTTCTGCCCTGTTCCACTGTTCTGCATCCCAACACAGGACATCACAATGCTGTTCAGCATTCAGGTCTGCTCCAGATCCAACAGCCCCCGGCCCTGGCACTGGAGTTAATGGTGAGGAAGCACTTTACCACCAGCATACTATGCCAGCAACGTAAATAATTGCACAGCTGCTGAAATGACACCCGCTGAAAAGTCTACTCAGAAACAAAAGAACCACGATAATCAAAATCCTTGCAACTGAGAAAAGACAGGAAAAACATTTTCAGGTATTCAACATAAAAATGAGAAGTTTTCAGGCTTTTTGTTTCATGATTGTATCTTGACAGGATGGAGCTGAAGGATGACTAGTCAGTATCAAGTACACAAAAGGTAGATGTGATGAATATGATGTTATGACTCACTTCTGATGAGAGTGAACTCTTTTGTGTGATGCTGAGCACTTCTACTACTATTTTTAAAGAAAGCTGTCTTACTAAGGTTGTTTATCTCAACTGTGTCATACATATTTATAATGACAAAAGAATAAGTTTAATGAAATGTTTACTCTCAGCAATCATTGTGAAATTAAGACAACTGCTCTCCATATCAGGGGCATGACCTAAAGACAGTCGTATCTCTGAGTTTTTGGTGTACTTCTCCAATTCCTTTCCATGATTTCTTGATGAATGTTTTCATTCACTGACTAGTCTTTGGTGCACAATCAGTCCAACATTCATCCCTGCATCTCAGTGGTCTATTTTAGTTCAAGTACACATCACAGGTTGCCATGGCAGGTATCTCAGTCACCCTGGATAACCTGATTTAGTCACCCTTAGAACCCTGACTTGGCAAATGGTTTGACCAACCACTTGCTGCTCACTGCACCAGTAGGATTCAGGTGCCTAAATACCTTTGAGGACTGGAGCTGTGTTTCCTCAGATACTCTGGTTTTCAACTGTGGGAAGCACAGCCACAGCCTTGGACATTTCTGTTGGCTCCAGCAGAGCCCTTCTGACTTGCAGCCACCGAGGAATTGGACTGAAAGCCTCTCAGTGGTTTGATGAGCAGTATAAGTTCTCAAAGAAATTATTATTCAAGTAATGTCTTCAGTTAATCAAGTATTCTGCTCAATGGACAAAAAGAGCCATCTGTCAGGGTATCTTCATTAGGATTCCACTGTATTAAGTTTACAGTAGTTGTGGGAAGATCAGAGGCAAATTAACCAAAACAGGTTTTCTTGTTTAGTTTTTGGGGTTTTTTTTTGTGTTTTTGTTTGTTTGGTTTTTGTGGTTTTTGTTTGTTTTTTTTTGTTTGTTTGTTTGTTTGTGTTTTTTTTTTTTTTTGCTTTTTATTTACAATTATTCAATGCACAGGAATTGCCTTCCTTTGCTCCTCAGCAAAGAAAAAAAAAGTTAAAAACACCATCACCAAAAAAACCCCACCAAACAGCCTCCATCCCCCAAAAAACTCAAACGACAAAATAAAACAAGCAACAACAACAAAACCCCTAACCAATAAAAATCCCCCAACACATTCCTCTCCAAATCCCACAACTCTAAATTTCTGTCTTTCCACCAAGTTTAAACAAAAAAACCCAAACAAATATATATAAAAAAAAACAAAACAAAGAAAAAAAAAACAAAGAAAAAACACATACAAATAAATATCCTCATCAAAAGCTGATTTAGTGCAAGGTTTAGTGCAAGGTTTACAAGGTTCAAGAGAGCCTGAGTTTGTGAATGTCAGAGGAAATTATCTGGATACTTGAGTTGTAGTGAACCATATGATCTGGCAGCTTCATTGACTTGGGATTTCTGTCCAGGCATTTGCATGTCTCTGGAAAACAAGATTCTCCTCTGTGGTGATTAACAACACACAAGATGTTTTACATTTAGCAGCTGTGTAAATATTTTTCACAGACATTTGTGTATGTTTATGACAGAACTGATGGTACCACAGACTCAAAACAAGACCCTGCACAAGGATTTTGCAGAGGAAAAAGAAATGAAATTCCTTTTAAATATTTCCAGTTGACTATTAGGAACATTTTGGAATTGGTTTTTAAAGTAGCAGAGTGCAGGAGCATATACAGAAAACATCTTTGTTTAAGCCAGAACTTCCCTTGCAGACTGGGGAGCTCAGAAGTTGTGTTTATTTATTCATTCATTCATTCGTTCATTCATTCATTCATTCGTCTTGGTTACAACAGGAGTAAGAAAAAAAGTTTTGCTGATGTAACCTATCAGAAATGAGTTGTCATGGATTTGGAATACTAAATGCTTGAAAAAGTTCATCTGTTGATGTTTAAAAGAAAAAAAAGGTATTTCAGCATGGTGTTTTGGCTGCAATGTACTATCAGCAGATAAAACAATTTACAGAATTACTGATATAAGCAGCATATGGTTAAATGACAGTATCATCAACTATTAAAAATATTAATCAAACTTATATGTGAGAACTTGTACAGGACCTAATCATCTACACCTCTAGTTATGCATGTTGTGAAACTGTTTGCTATAGTAACCTTATACATTCTGCTACAGTACTGAAAGAAATCAGGAAAAAAAATCAAGTAATTTACAGATACAAAAACTTCTACAACCAACCTTTTTCTGTGCATCTGTCTGAAAGTGAATGATGATTACGGGTGCACAGTCAGGCTGGCACACTGGCCTTCATTTTACTTCAGAAAAAAAAAAAAACTAACTTACTTTTATGAATATGCCTCGAAAACTTGGATAATTACTGTTCAAATCCAAAACAGCAGCAGCATCCCCCAACCTTTTTAATAGATGATAGTTCTTTGAGGATAGAGGAGGAGAAAAAAAGTATTTTCTTTCTGCATAAGCATAAATACATGACTAAGATATTGCTAAAATAAAAGGAAAATCTTTGTGCATCTTGGTTAAGTAATAGTGTGTCTTTGTCCTCTATTAAAAACATGTTTAAAGTAAGGATAACCTACATGCTATAACAGCATGAGCTGACTTGGACAAAAAAAGATGAATGTACATTTTAGAAGTAATTTCATTCTCCTGGGAAACAAAGATAAACAACCAAAAAACCCCTAAAATACTATAAACTAAAATCTTTACATTTTATTTCAAGATATTTCATCAAGTGTTCATTACCACTGCTTTGTTACTTTAACTGAGAAACCTTAAGAAATCTGATATTCTTTACTTATTTGTAGCTCGTGTTCACGGTTATGCAAATAGGGGAAAAAATCCAGCAGTACCCTTAAAATATATATTAG
>JAWWEE010000229.1:0-18761 GCA_035221455.1 Xenops minutus | reverse complement strand
CCAGCTCTCCTGGAGCCCCTTTAGGCACTGCAAGGGGCTCTCAGGTGTCCCTGGAGCCTTCTCTTCTCCAGCTGAGCACTCTCAGCTCTCCCAGCCTGGCTCCAGAGCAGAGGGGCTGCAACCCTTGGAGCATCTCCATGGTCTCCTCTGGACTCACTCCAGAATCTCCATGTCCTTCTGATGTTGGAGGTCCAAGGGCTGGACCATGAGGGAAGTGTCATTAAGGTGGGCAGAAGCTGCCCACACTGTGGGATGCAGGACACGGGGGGTTCTGGGCTGTCAGTGCCCACTGCTGGCTCATGGGGAACTTCTCATCAACCAACACCCTCAAGTCTTTTCTTTTTCAATGGATGCATGGCTAATTCAGCTGTCAACTGAGTACCTCAGGACTCCAGACTGTCAGACTCTATTTCTCCATTTTTTAAACTAATAATAGAAACAAGTTAATGAAACATGGCCTCAGAATATCAGAACACCCTGCTCAGAACATGCACACGAGACTGCTGCTCACAAAATCCATACGGTAGAAAGTACTTATTTTCAGGGAAAAGATAGAACAATCTTTCAAATCAATGTTACAGATACTCTCTCAAAGCTTTTTGCTTCAAGACCCTACAGCTACATTTGAATTTTGAGAACAATTTATCTCTCTCAAGTGCAAAGATTCCACCACTCAGTCTAACCAGCAATTCCTCTTCTTTGATTGATCCATGCTAAAACTCATGCAAAAAAAATTATTCTGAAAGTAGGAAGACATCAAGTTCTGCTGCACACAGCAAAGTATATGTTATCTATTTTTACCTTAAGGTTTAAAAAAGCATGCAATTCCACTTCTCTGAGAATATAAGAAACCAGAAGGAAATACCATATTAATCGCAATATTATTATATTAATGGGAATTAATGGAATTGCCTGTATTTCCTTGGCATTTTAAGTTAACTTTCTATTCATCAGCTCAGGAGGTGTGGGAGCTACTCAGGGTTTACACCTACACTAAAATTGCTCTTCATTTCCTTTGAACATTGATGGTAATAGTACAGTTTGTGCAATTCTCAACACTGCCAAGAAAAAAAGGCCCAGTTCATTCCAAACCACAGATAATCCTCTCCTGAGGCAGCCAAGAAACAAAGCAGAAATTCCGAGTCCACTGAGAAGGGGGGAAAAAGAGGTGTATTATTGATAGCCACTTTCACAGAACAACAATTTACAAATTCTAACACCATGACCAAAACCATGAAATAAACCTATTTCCAAACACAAATAAACCTATTTCCAAACACAAATAAACCTATTTCCAAACACAAATAAACCTATTTCCAAACACAGATTCCATACCCTTTTGGAAACACGGGCACATTTTTGCCACACCAGTGTTTCAGTGTCCCCTCCTCACTCCCACCCTGCTTTCCCCATGTAAATACAGACACTAACCATAAAACAAGAGAAGTCCCACTGATGTAGCATTTTCAGTAAGCTTTGCTCAGTGGATTCTTCTCCAAACCACTGACGCCCAGCCCTTTCTCACAACGCTATTTAAAATCCTGTGCTAATTCTTTTGTTTGCCAGACATTTTACCCTGACCCTGCTTGGAGGGAAGCCTCCCTAGGAAGAACAGCTTCAAACAGGTACAGCTTCAGCCAAGATTCTGGGGTGCATCTCTCCCAGAGCAGAGAGAGGACACGACAGGCCAGACCTGATTCCTGCAGACCTTACCTGGTCCCTTTTCCAAGCCCGACTATAGACATGGCCAGTAGCATGAGTAATGCCATGGATTTCAAGGGGACTGCTCACAGGACTACCATTGCAACACATGCCACACAAACACTGCCCCACAGCTGCTTGAGAAGTGGTTTATGGGTCAGAGCCCTGCACATTGAGTTTTGTAAGCATTGCCTCAGAAAAGACAGCAAATGACCCGTATTTAATCTTCCAAATATCTGCTGTTATTATGTTAGGAAGTCACCTCCACGTAGTGCTGCAGGGCATGATGGAAGGCACAAGTAATGGTTCTAGAAAGGCCATTTAGAGACTCATTGCACACCTCACCTCTTGCAAAGCAACAGTGATGCAACCAAGAACACAAACACGACAGAAAGGACAATTACAAAGTCAAAATCTGGTGTTACTACTAGATGGAAGATATTCTCCAGTCCATGACCAACATAACCCCCCCTGGCTGTCAGTAATGTTCCTTCTTGCTCCAGTCTCAGTCCTCCATGACCTAAATATTCACTGATTACTTCTGTGCATTTAACTCTTTCTGGGCCCAGTCCTGAAGCCCTGCACATTTCTCCACCCAGGCTGCTCAGAAGGAGCACAAGAGCACTGGGCAGCTCCTTTGGAAGGGAAACTCAGCATCTGGCAGGATGCTCAGGAGCTCCATCAGCTTGTCTGTGTTGCACGGATTGCCACTCATTCTGGTTCTCAGAGCAGTATTTCCAAAAAAGAACATTTTGACAAACCAGACCAAACACCCAATAGCAGAAAGAAATGGTCAACCCCGTGCCAAAGGACAGAGTTTAGCACAGCTGAGATACCTAAGGGTGCTGTTTTATACCACACTTGAAGTCCTCCCACTGAAAGAGTCATCCTGCCCTGCTCCCTCAAACACAGACACGAAATTATTCTTGGTCAGAAGGCTTCTGCCAGCTCAGTGGTGTGAAAGCCAGCCACAGGCAGCACAAAGTGGCACTGGGCTCGGAGACACCTCCTGGGGTGGGTGGCACCACAGGTCCTGCCCTCTGCAAAACTCTGGGAACGACATGGTCTACTGCAACTCAACAAACACTTCACCTCAGTAATTATTGCTGCACAGCATGGGAAAAAACCAGCCAAACCTCGTGTTCTGCAACAAAATGCTTTCACTGCGAATCAGGAATATTGAAAGAAGTATTCAAAAACTGATTGTTCCTCTTAAAAGCAAAGTCACCATTCCAAGGAAAATAACTAGATTGATCTACCCACCTTCTGCCATGGCATTCTCACCCCTTAGTCACTAAATACAACCCAAATTAAACCAGCTCGTCTTCGATAACCAAAGAGGTCAAGACGTTGAGCTTTTTCAGCAAAGCATTTTTTTCAGCTCTCTACCATTTTTGTGGCAAGGGTTTTTTATTGACACATTTGCATTTACAGGGGAAATTAAACTTCAACTGATCCCATGCTCAAGTGAAAAGGCTCAGTTTTGGTTTCCTGCTGGAACTCGCAAGGGCAGCATGGCAAAGAACAATAGCTCTGTAAAAACAGAATTGAATTTTAACACTGAATTGTGAATTTATCCACTACTCTTCACTGTTTTGAAGAGGTGGTCAGTGGGAGCCTGTAAGATGGAAAGCATTTTTAGGCCCTGGATGCAGTTCTTCATGGCAGTCCATACACCAGGACTCCCCATGCACTGGGAAGGGCCAAGAAGAAGGATTACACCACAAGCTACTGCCAGTGCCTGACACACACAGCAAAACCAGGTTGTTCCTAGTAAAACACCACGAATTAATTCAATCCTATTTTCTAGAACTGAAACTCACTTTTTTTCTTTCCTTTCCCCACTCAGAAATGGACAAAATTAATAGGAAAAACCCACAAATGCCTTGATTTCAGGTGACTGTCACTGAGCTCTTAGAGCAGTCCTGCTGAGAGCAGGTGCAGTAAAAAGCCTCATTTCCACCACCAGGACCCCTTGAGTACCAAGAATGCTGTAATGGCACCACCAGTGTCAATCTGCCCTATCCCCACTGGATTTTCCTACATTAGAGGGACTTATTTGGGGATGGATTTCCTTACAGCACCAAGCTTGACTCCAGCCTTGGAAATAAGAGGGGGTTTGTTTTGTTGTTCATGGTTGGGTTTTTAGTGGGGGGAGGCGAAGGGTGAGTTTAAATTTGGTTTGTTTTGTTTTTTAACTACTCCTAAATTCAGGACTTTCAAGTTTTTGCCCCTAGCACTATGATATGCTCCCTAACTGTAAGAAACTTGAAAGTAAAGTATGTAAACACAAAAATCTGTATAACCAAATTCCACCAGGCTCCTGCTCTTACTTGTTCTTCTAATCATGGATTTATCTCACTGGTTGAGCCTCTGGCTCAAATGAAATCTTTTCTCAGACACTTGAGATGAATTTCCAAAGGACTAGATTTTTCTGCACGCTTGCTGTATTTGAAATGATTAACATCAGGTAACCTGAAGGGGGAAATAGGCTGTGTCACGTAGGCATGTGGTTCCTCAAAGATAATTCCTCTTCAACGTTACTTGAAAATTTAGCCCCAGCACTAGACAGAACTCAACATTTTTCCAAATCAAAAAAAAGGAATTATATTATTCATGTAGCAGCAAATAAGACATTAGGCTAAGGGGTGTGAAGAAGAAAACATGCCATTCTTCACGTTCTCATGTCAGGATACAGGGCAGTAAGACAAAGTCACTGTCACATTGTATTTACTTTTCAATTGCCTCAATCCTGAAACATACAGCTCTGCCACAAGGGCAAGTAATCCATATGTTCTCAGAAAATGTCACAGAAACCATACTTTCCCTCCAAGTTTACACAGGCACAAGTGACAACTGCAATGGCTTTTCCTTCCATTTACCCAAATTGCAGTGGGTTTTTTTACATCCAGAAGTATGGTGATAACATAGAAGTATATAATTACCCTCCTCTGCTGACACTGAACTGTCACTTCCACAGAACATCTACTACCACTTGTTATTCCACTAAATTCACTTTATTGCTTCCACAGCCTGCTGTTACAAGTATGACACAAACACCTTCTCTCCAGCCCTGGAAACCCTGCCAGGAGGAGGCAGAAGACAGCACTGAGGAAGAGATCTGCAGGTAAGATATCTGCTCCCCAAAGGAAATACTCATCCAGAAGATTCCTGAGCTGGATCACCCCAAAATACTGACCACAAAGCAAACACCTGTGTAACTCCGTGCATGTGCCTGCAGCTGTGGGAATGCACAGCAGCCAGATGTTGTGCCTCCACCACTCCCCAGCAAAGCCTCTTCCCTGCACTCCCACCTGGGGAGCCTTTCACTGCCTTCCCAACAGAGCCAGCCCTTCAGGAGAGCTCAAAAATCCCCAAAAAGCAGCCCAACCTCCGGCAGCCTGGGCTCAGCACTCCAGAATTTGGGAGTGGTGAAATCTGTCTGTCTCAGACCAAGCAGGGGATTGAACACAAGCCTCACTCCACCCCAGGAGGCACATCTTTCACTAAGTGCCAGCGAGTGGAAAAGAGTGGCCAGCACCAGCAATACATCTTGCAAAACCCTGCTCCTCCCTGGGAGGAACCCTCAGCACCCCTTAGCAAAGAAGGCTGGAAGAACTGCTTGTTTCTTGCCCATGATCAGATTTCTTTTCTTGCTGTCCCCAAACTTGGCCCAAAGTCCAGCCACACCTGAACAAAAATTCTCCTCTGTCTTAGCTTGGACATAACTTTCAGGAATCTCCAGGCTCCCTGTCCTGTATGGGAATGCCAGAAGAACACAGGGAGCCTCGGGAGGATGGAAGAGCTCAGCAGAAGCTTTCAGATTTGCAATGCCAAAACTGCAGGGAAAGGCAGACCCTTAACTCCTTCTGCAGGTGTTTATGTCCTTGCTTAGATCGCCTCTTAATTGTACAGCAAATTATATATATTGAATCGAGCTTAATCAAAGAAAATCCTACAAACAGCATTTACTTTGAGAGCTGGATATCATTAAAAGTCCCACAGCAAAAGGAGCTGGAAGATACTCTCTCTCAAACACCCCAGAGAACGCCTAAATAGCAAATATTTAAAACCCAGCAAAACAGAAAAGGCATGGAGGGATAGTCTAGTCCAGGTCCCCATGTTGTCATGGTGACTTCCCAGTCATTATGTACTTCACATACATTGAAAAAAAAAAGCTACATTTTCAGCCCTCCCCAACCAAATAATGCAAGGAGGGAAAACAAATCCTGCCAGCTTGTCCCATGCCAATCAAATGGCATGGGACAACATTCAGCATCCTTTGATCAGGCAGCACCCCCGAAATGTTCTAATCAATACTTCTCCTGCACTGTGCATCAGGTACTCAGACAACATGGAAACAGACATCGGCAGAAAATTCAGATTACCAACCCACCCAATCCATTTACCACCCACGATGAGGATGCTGTTTGAAATGTCTCTGACCACGCTTGGATCAGAGACAGGTTTCTGCTTTGAGAATATTTAAAAAGGAACTACTTACAGCATCATTTCATTTCTTCCCATTCCCAGCCAGCGTTTTGCAAGCAATTGGTTTTCTTTTACCAACTCCCCCCACTTCCACACGCCGCTGTTATCACGCAGAGCAAACAGCCTGAGCCGGCTCACACGGAATAAAATCCTCTCAACATCTACCCCGGCCACATAAACAGGGATTTTTGAAAAGCATCAAATCAATAGGGCTCATTAGGGAGCTGCAGGAGAACACAGCAAACGCTTTACTGCCGCTAAATCGCACCCACCCCGAGCTGCCCCAGCCACCAAAGCCCCTCAACTCCCACGCCAGGGCAGGGCTGAAGACACCATTTTCTGCAGGATACCTGGAAAAGCAAGGAGAGCCTCCCCGAGGGCTGGAAGAGAGCACAGCATGCGTGGTTACCCCGCCATCTGCCCCCTGCCCGCCGCACACTCCCCATCCCGAGAACCCCAGCCTTCCCCAGCAATCAATTAATGAAGCAAGACTCTTCGGATCTTACTAAGCAATGGATGGGCACTAGGTCACTCGAAGGTTGCCTGTTCTTTCCCGCTGCAGGGCCTCCCAAATAAAAACTGCCTGGCCAAATTCAGGCTTTTTGCCTTTTTCTTTCTTTCTTTTTTTTTTTCTTATATTCATTCAGAGCTGTAGGAATACACTCAGCCCTTGACAATGCCAGCTCGCATGATGAAAGAGCAAAAGTAGTTTTGAGGCTGCAGAATGCCTTCCCTGGGTTACCATGGAAATAAATGTGGGAAGGGGAGGGGGCTTCTCTGCTGGCAATGCTGCTGCTCGGTGGAGATGCTCTGAAGCTGGGCTGTGTGGGACTCCACTCCAGGAGGAGAAAATGGGTTTTACTAGTACTACTATCATTTTACCTGCACTTACTTTCATTTTCACTAAATTTCATACATCTGAAATGCATGACACTGAGATGCTGGAGGGATGCTCATGGAAACAAGCACAAGATAGCTCCAAAGAGAAGCTGAAGAAACTTTATTTACATATTTCACATTTGCACAGATGGGAATTAATGCTCAACTGCACTTAAAACTTGACAAAGTCAAACCTGTTGCAAAGCTGAGGCTGGAGCAAGGATGAGTAGTTTCAGGAAAGCCCGATAAGGAGCATCAGCTCATCATTAAAACACAGGGTGGCCTTTCTTTTAGGAACCCTTCTCACACAGAACACCTCAGAAAGACAGCCAACACAACTTCATCAAACTGCCCATATTTGATACAAATGTCATTAGTATTTGCAGGTTGGATACTAAGGACAATTCCTTCACTGAAACAGAATGGTTAAGCACTGGCACAGCTGCCCAGGGCAGTGCTGGAGTCACTGTCACTGTCCCTGAGGTGTTCAAACAACGAGCAGACGTGTCACTTGGTGACATGATTTAGTGGCCACTGTGGGATTTGGTCAAAGGTTGCACTTGATGATCTTGGAGGTCTTTTCCAACCTTAATGATTCTACAGTGCTCAGAGCCACTCACCACAGTGACATTAACACAATGTTCTGACCAAAGTGCAATATTGCCTGTCCAGGACTTGCCACAAAGCAACAGCAACTTCCAGGGGCATCACTTTACCACTGACTATTACTAATGCATTTAAATTTTGCATGTGAGAAGAGTCTCCAAGCACTGTCTCTGAACACAGAGAAAAGCTTTTTAATAATGGTTAATTAATAGAGAGCTGCACCTTGGAGCCAGACCTCTCTCCTCAGCCTCTCTGTAGAGGACACCCAAGAAGCCTGCACCAACAACAGACCATTTTGGGTGCACAAGCACAGCAGCTAAAGGAGATCCACTCCAAAATCCATGATATATTTACTTATCATTTCCAGTGGACTTGTTTAAAAAGCTAAGCCAAAAAGAGAGGAGGTAAGCAAGCAAGTTGTGAACCATAGTAAAGGATGGATGTGGAATAAAGCTGAGGTGAAGACACCACGAGAAGTCACAAGCCAGGTGGGCACAAGGCTGGAAAAAGCCACCAGGCTGTGGAGTTTCCCTGCAGGAAAGCCTGGGGCTGGCCGCTCCTGCAGCTGCTGCAGCCAGCCCCCTCATCTTCCCTGTCCCAGGTCAGGGACAAGACGACACCATCAGGGTCCCAGTGCCCTGGCAGAACTGGTTGGTATCTCCTACCCATGTGGGGCCAGGGGAGAACTGGTGGGAGAAATATCCTAAGCCAGGTCCCTTCCTGACTTCTCTTTCACTGCAACAATCTCTGCCCTAATCCGAGCTGACAACAGGCAGCTTGTGCAAGAGCATCTTCCCTTTGAGACAAGAAAGAGACAATCATGAAAACATGTTTTTTGCAAGATCATCTCAGAGCAGGAAGATGAAGTAATGTTACATTTACACAGCCTTAGAAGACACACACTGCTAGTGCACGAGTGGAGAAACCCTGGAGGGAAGGTCCATCTCCCTGTGAAGCAGAAAGCAAACAGCCCAACCCCATGTACTTCTACCTGTTTTCCTCCCCAGCCAAACACAATTTCATCATTTCTTTACTAGGCCACAAATCAACAAACCCAGTACAAATAAAAGACAAATCTGATCTTAGGATATCACAATAAAAACTGGGTTTGCTGATCACACAGAGTGATTCTCCATGCTTTCCCAGGCTCCTACAGCTGCCCTCACCATCACATCTTTATAAGTACCAACAAATTTTCACTCACAGTAAAACCTCAATTCCTACGCAAACTCAAGGCAGAGCAGAATTAAATCTGCCAATGCAAAGCCAGAAAAGCACCATAAAACACCAGCAAAAGCAATGGGGAAGGGCTGATAGGGCTTGAAAACCCCAACAAGCCAGAAACCAGAGCAGCTCCATCCTGCTGCAGCCAAAAGGAGCAGCTCTGCAGGGCTCACCTGAGCTGGAACCAGGTGTTTGTGGCCATGTCCCCTCACACCATGCCAGCTTCCCACTGTGCCCCTCTGCCAGCCTCAGGAGGCACCCACCAGTGCAGGATGGGGCTAGGCTGGAGCAGCCCACGTGTCCACTGTCCAGCTGGCAGCTGCCATCCTGATGCTTCTGCCCACTCACCTCCTTCTCCCTAGAGACCAGTCTATCCGACTAAGGAATTTTGGAGAAACATAAAGGATGAAGAAAAAAAACAAAACAATTTTTCTGGAGCTCTTTACCCTTTTATCAACCTGCTCTGAAATGAGCCCGAGGAGCAAGTAAAGCCAGAGAAAAATGCACAAACCTCACTTCCTGAGGAAACCAGATTAAAAGCCACACCATCGACTACCAAGGAAGCTCAACAAGAGCAGGGGAACTCACATGGGAGCAGCTCAGATGGATTACTCTTTTCTTTAAGAGGCAGCTGCCAGGGAGGGACAAATGTGAACACTGAGGCAGAGCAGAAGGTCAAGAAATGGCAAGGAGAGCATATATTGATCATCAAAAGGCAGTGAATATATTTATTTTCATATGTGTACAAAAATCACACATATACAGGCGTGTCAGCCAGATTTCTTCAAAGCCTCCCCAAACAAACCAAAAAGCACCTCTGTTTTAGACTTTCTAGCAGCTAAACAGCCCCAGACTGACTGGCTGACATTCCTGTGATTGCGTGGCTAAAACCACTCCAGGAGAGGAACACACACATCATACACATCATACCTCGTCTCCTAGTAACAAGGCAAGGCATCACATGTGCAAAGCTGAGGGGGAAAACAGACTTCAGCCTTTTATTGCAAAATAATAAATGGAACCAAACTGACAGGTGACTGGCTATTTATTACTATGGGATCCTCCTGTAATCTTCTTGAAGCTTTTTATCAGAATTGTGCACGTGCAAAGAAATGAAGAGTTAATCTCGTGGTTGCTGGTAGCTTTTAGATGACTGATAACCTCTTATTGGAAGAACAGAGAGATAAGTGAGGGGAAAAAGAGGCCATTGTTAAGGATAAACTAACACTTCAAATCATGGAAGGAGGAGATACCTGTTATTTGTTTATCCTTTAATGCTGTGACAACTGCATTAACCTGCCAATGAAACAAAGGAAAAGAGCCAGCTTGCTTAACTACACTGATATCTGATGCTTGCACTGCTGTATATTCAGACAAGCAGTATCTGCATGCACCAAACATCAAAAAACCCCCGTGTGATGCAACAAATCACTCAAGCCACAAGGGAGAGACCAAAAAGAGCCTTGTTTTTTTTAATTGAGTAATAACTTTTAAATAACCAACAAAAAAAAAGGTACGACTCCTAATCTGTGTGAGAGCTGCACGAGCACACCACGTTACCTTGTTCCCAAATAGCACTACTAAAGGTGAAATGGTACTCCAGCCCATGGAAATGGAGATTTATAGAGGTACCTGTTACATCTGGGGACACTCTGTGGTTTGCAATATGTGTATTTAATATTTTCTCTTGTGCAGAGCTGACTGTGTGGGCAGACAGAAAACTCAGGGCGCTTTTGTGAGCCACGTGGGTTTTCCACATATTTAAAACTAATCCAAGCCACCTGAAAGGAAACTGAGGCAGTTTTTTAAAAGATGACTTTTCACAATCCTCCTTCCATTTTCAACATTTTAAACCCCATCTCTGCTAATGTCCAGCATTTCCATCTCATATAGATACAGGAAAATTCCTCCTGTGCACTCACAAGGCTTACAGGTGCTACCCCCACAGACTGTGGCTGCTTTACAATGGCAATTAAAAAGTTATTTGAAACCTGTTTATCAATTCTTATTTCCCCCTGCACCTGCAATCACTGCTTTAAAGGATGATCCTTCCAACCCACTTGGAGTTTCCTTGGTGGCATTAAGCCAGCAAGGTGTTTTATCACTGTTCAGTGGCAAGAGAAACACCTATGAAAACCAAGTCACTTCTGAGAAAATGGAAGTAACTTTGCTGTCAGTCACCTCTGCTGCCAAAAATACATTGAGAACTCAGCATCTCTGCTTTTTTAAGCTTAAACACACTGAACAGAAAGGTTTGCCCTGGTCATACAAATTTCTGCAACTTATTTGAGCAACATCCCCTTAAGACCCTGCAGTAAAAACAGAGTTTAAAGCACTTGCATGGTGCAACTGGTGTCAAAGGATTAAACACCCAAATAACTTCAACGACTTTAGGCAGGTAGTTTTTCTACTAAAACAGAAAAAGAGATTCCTCAATCAAGCTGGATGAGTGGCTCTGTAGAGATCTTTGATCCGGCTGTTTCATACCACATGTTCAGTAAGTGCATAAATTTCATTGTACTAATTAGAGGTCGTTATTATTACTATCATCATCATCAACAACAGACAGGCAGTGCTGACCATTCCTTGAAGCACAAAACACTTTGAGAGGCTTTTCAGCCCCAGGCTGAGCGTCCCCAGAGGGCTCTGCTCTGCAACCACATCAGCAGACAATCCAGACCTGTGCCAGCATGCTGGAGGAACAGAGGGGGACACACTCAGCCCTGGAAGGTCAGCTCAATGAAATCTCTCAGAAACAAACAGGAAAGGTGTGAAGTGCCTTTTCCCACTCTCGTTCTGTTTCCCCAGTCAGAAAATGCTTTGAAAGTAAGCAGAACTTATTTGGATGAGGTCACTGATGGGACATTCATCATTTCTTCCGAAACACTTAGAAAGGAGGAATAAAACTGGAAAGCTGAAACCATAAACTATGACATGCACATTTATTCACAGTTGACTTTGCAATTTCCAATTTGGTTTTTATCAGGGCAAAACCTCATGGTCTCATTTCCTCCCGTTTCCAGTGAACTTCATTATTGAAACACGGAGCTTTAAATAGACCATGACTTCACCCGAAAAACAAAGATAGCCTTTGTGCGAGGGGAATCACAGTTGTGTGCTCTGAATGGTGCATAACACTGCACAGCTTTAGCAAGAGCATGAGCCAGGCCAGTTCTTTTTTATCTTTTATATGTAATTCTCAATGTTTAATATATGTATACAAGGATCCATACATTACACATACACATGTATACATATACACCTTGACAACCGTTCCCTTCAAGAATTTCAAACTTCCCAAAGAGGTAGGTTACAATAATTAATTCATGATTCATTTTATGTATCATCCCTTTAAGAGTGGCAGGAATAAAAATGTATTCACAAATAACACACCAATGACCAATTTTCTTCCCCAAGCTCTCCCCATTGCTGCCATGGCAGGCAGTGTACAAGAGCAGCACACTGTGCTCGGCTCCACGAGGTTCTGAAATCACCAGGGAGGAGCAGGAATCTCTGCTATTAGCTGGATACATGTGTGTGTGTGTGTGATGTCTACATTTCTGGGGATTTCACACCAGTTCTGGAAGCTCTGGGATGTGGAACACCAGCGCTTGCTCTTGATGAGAGCACTTTGATAGCAGCTTGTTGGAGCGGTGTCTAGTTTTAATTGTATTATCCCTACAAAAGCACCCAACAATCCCAAAGGAAAGCAGAGCCCTGAGAGACAGACACTGTACAAATACTTACTAAAAACAGGCTTTGTTCCCAGTTCAAACAGAGAATGCTTGAAAACGAAGAGAGACAGAAAAAGAAGGGAAAGTGTTGCCAAGGTTTCACAGCAGGAACAGAACTGCAGCACAGACTCCTGGCCAGTGTCTGCCCTGCCTGGCTCTTGGGACAGGGCTAACCCCCTCCAGCATCACTTAATGAGCTGGGAGTGTCATTTCAGGCAAAAAAAAAGGGTAAATAGAAGCCTTTGTTATCCCATTCCCCAAAATACGTAACTGCAGTACGTGTACTCTGGGTGCACACAACTCCTTGCTGGCACAAGGGGGAGGTGGGGGAATTCTTGTGGGAATCCCCTGCTAAAACACTGGCAGAACATCACTGGCCCAATCTGTACATTAGTCACAGCCCAGTGCAAACAGAATGTGCAATTCTGCAGGAAGAAAGAACTGAAGGAGCACACAGGCACCGTGCAGAGAAGTTAGTTACCACAGTGGCATTTCATGCAAGAAGTAGCAAAAAGAACACAGGATTATCCCTGATGGATTCTGCTGCACTGAGCAGTAAGTGTACTTGCAAAGAAACCAGATTTAAATCAGTGCTTCCAAGCAAAATTCCAGGTCTTTCAAAGGCTGTGCTTCCTCTTCATGCCATGCTGAAGCAGGGTCACCCCACTGCTGCCATACAAGCTTTAACAGCTGAAAGGTCTTTTCTTCCTCAAATAAAAGAGCCTGGGATTGACTTGCACTGCTCCACTAAAAATCTCTTTTAAAGATATCCATTGGCTCACAGAAGGAGGCAGGTGGGCTCATAGACAGGTTTATATCAAAGTAATATTATCCAGAACAGAAGCCATCATTTTATAAGGATCTGCATGTAAACATGGGATACCCTAAACAAGGGCCAATTGCCATCCAAATCCTATAATACAGCAGTCTTTGCCAAAAATACTGGAAGGTTTCATTGAATTAACACCTGTTTTTCATGACTGAAGGTGACAGAACCCTGTAAGAGAATCACAGGGTTGGAAAAGACCTCTAAGATCATTAGGACCAAACCACAAGGCAGCACCACTGTGTTCACCACTAACCCATGTCCTCAAATGCCACATCAATTTTTTTAATCACTTCCAGGGATGGTGACCCCACCACTGCCCTGGGCAGCTGTGCCAGGGCCTGACCACCCTTTCAGTGCAGAAACTGCACCCTTTCAGTGCAGATACCTTCCCAATATCCAACCTAAACCTCCCCTGGTGCTTCAGGCCATTTCCTCTGGTCCTGTCCCTTGTTCCCTGGGACAGAGCCTGACCCTCACCTGGTCCCCCCTCCTGTCAAGGAGTTGCAGAGTGAGAAGGTCCCCCCTGAGCCTCCTTTTCTCCAGGCTGAGCCCCCCCAACTGCTCCTCATCAGACTGGTGGTCCAGACCCTTCCCCAGCTCCATTCCTCTCTCCCTGGAGATGCTCCAGCCCCTCCAGGTCTTTCTTGTTGTAAAGGGCCCAAAACTGAGCTCAGGATTCCAGGTGTGACCTCCCCAGTGCCCAGCACAGGGGGAAAAGAGACTTCTCCACGCTGGGTTTGGGCTCGGTGCAGCATCTCCTGCTGGGGCAGGCAGAATGCCACCCTGCTTTCCTCTGCTTACACCCAACTGCACCCAGAGGTCTTCTGCTTCCTCTTATTCTGTTTTCAAATTAATTCAGAAACACCAAAAACGGTGCTAAGAAAAAAAAAAAATAAATCACACTGTGGAAATTTGCACAGTAACAAAGAGCCCGTGATTATATCAGCAATTTTCATATGGACTATTGCTCTACTTCTGAGTTAGGGAAAAAGCTCTCACATTCAAAGCTTTATTCCGAGCTTTTGCAATTAGCTGTACACATGTATGCTTTCATGGAAAACAAAGCACAAGCCTTTGCTTTTAATTTTCCCCTTCAATTTATCCTTTGCTGCAAAGAGAAAGGTTGTAATTCGCTCAATTGCTCATTTCTCTACCAGGCTTAAAGAAGTAAAAATGCTCTCATTTCCTTGCCAGGAGCACATTTGCCTGGCATGGCAAATCCATGCATCTTGCTCCACACCAAGGGAAAAGTTCAATCTCTATAGATAAAAATTAAAAAATGAAAAAAAATCCTGCTAATTTCTGTATTGCATCAATCAAAAATCAGTGCCTGTAGAAAGATCTGCAAAATCAAAATCAAGTCAAGCCTGTCGTTTTCAAAGCCTTCCTCTTGGATACTGCAATGTGTTCAATCGGACTTAATTAGGCTTAATAACAATCTGATTATACAAAAGGTGTTTCAAAAAAAAACCACAAAAAAACAAAACCAAAAATCCCAAAGCAATTTGTGAAGTAATATTTCCATTGACATGAAAAAATATATCAATTACAGAAATCCAAAGACCTTCCAGCTGAGATCTTGCAAGTTTTTGCTGAAGGGACCCACACAAAGAAATACAAATCAAGAGACCGAACTCTTTGATTTTTGCCAGCTGCTATTTTGGGCACTGAGCATGACAATTGTGACCAGAGCCTGGTCTGAGCTGCTCTGGACTCACAGGAAAAGGATTTATTTTTGCTCTTTTATTTTTTAAATAGCCATGAAACTGCCCCCTGGCTTGAGGAACAAGCTTACAAGGCACTTGTCTCGCAGTAACTTGCCCTGTTTTATGGCACCCAGGACTTCTGCTGGGAATATTGTTCTTTTAAGCACAGCCTCTCACACGGGTGTAAATGTTTGGCACAAGACAGTCCAAAGAGCTCTTTGTTGTAAGGTGCTGCCAAGAGGTTTGGATTTGAGCTGGTTATTGTTTGTTCTGTCCATATTAATGCCATCCTTTAGACAAACATTTGGCAACGCGGTATTGGCTCAAAAAAAACCAACCCCCAAACAATTTCTCGAGGAAATATCTTTCCATATTGTTAAATGAATACAAAAAAAGAGGTTGCCTGTATGGACAAGGTGGAAAATTACAGTACTGGTCACAAAACAAAGCCAAAGTTGGACCTGTTGGAGTAGAGGGAAAAAAAGTAGAAAAAGCTAGAAAAGGCTTCTCAAGAAATGCCCAAGTTTCCCACAGTGGGAAAATGGGTGTGCTGTGGAGTCAAACCAGCCATGGCCTCGGGTCAATGCCAACAGCACCAAAAGAGAACTGCACTGGTGTCCTGCTCTGCTCCCCCCCAACCTGCAAAACAGGATTTTCTGCACAAGTCATCTCAAGTTCATATTGAGGTAAGTACTTTGCTGCTCTTGGAAAGCTGCAGCCTTCTGCCTGCCTTCAGGAGCTCTTTGGATCCTCTTTAACCCAAAAGAAAATCAGTCAGTTTTATGCATCTTTTGCCCCCTTCAGTAGCACACCTTGACAAGAGTCTGAATCTTTATTTTTTTTGTTGATTTTAAGAAGAACGAGGGACTTTCTGGACTCTTGCAGCAAACCTTGCACTGGTCCCACGAACACCCCACAAAGCAGCTCCTCCAGAGCCCCACAGACACCCAGGAACTGCATCTGAGGCAGCAATAATCTGCTGTCACTTATTAAGTTGAGCTTCAACAGATGTTTAAACAGGACTGAGGTTTATCATCAATAAATCTGCTATGCTCGCTTAGCTTTGCCTCTAATTAGGGATGCATAAACTCCCCTCATTTAATTTCAAACCTCTTTTGAACACACAGTTTAAAAGCTCCATTTGTCTCAGAATTGCTGCTTTATGTTTTCAGCCTAATTCTTTTATGGGGTTTTGAGACAAAACTGAAGAAAAGAGGAACAAAAGAGTTGACCATGAACCCTATAAGAAAGGGAGGGGGGCGAAGAGCAAAAGTGAAAAATAAAGGATTCGAGGAACAGATGGAGAGGGAAGAGCAAGAAACATAACAAACACATAACATGGCCTGTAAATTATTTCCTCCCAGCTTGGCTTTTGTGCCATCAGATGTGGAATTCCTCTGCTTTAATGTCTCACTCAGGTATGAGAGGTGGGGTAAGTGAAAGGGAAAGCAAGGTGAGGATGTGTTTTCGTCTGTGCACAAGATAAAAGAGAAAGGGAAGCTCAGATTTAAACTCTGAAGGAACCAACCATGGATTTCAACTTTGTCAACCCTCCAAACAAAAGCTTTAATGTTCCTCCAGGTGTTGAACAGCTTTCCATGCTGTGTTCAGGACTATGCACCTCTCACCTAAAGGGAGGTACCCTGACAGTCTCTTGTAGCACCTCACCCAGACAGACCACACAGGTTTACAAGTGCCCCTTCTCCTCAGTATTTCCAAACTCATCCCAGACTGACCCTTTGGCTGAATTAGACAACATCTGAACATCAGCCTGGGCTAAAGACAACATCCATCACCTGAAAAATGTAGCAGTGTAGATGAGCAAAAGGTAGCAAAAGTAGGCTTAAATCCTGAAACCTCAGCTGAGGTCCAGGTTTGTGGGGTTTTTTGTAAAGCTTAGGATGAACAGCAGTGAGAAACAGGTGCAGGTGCCAAAAGTATTGCTGAAGCAGAGCAGGCAGAGCCACAGAACTGTGGAGATCTGTGCCCCCATGACCTGAGCCCCATTCCTCTCATCAGCCTCCTGGTGCTCACCCCAAGTTTGGTATCTGATGGTGTGACTCCAGCTTGGTAAAAGCATCACCCAGAACCCTCTACAATGTATTATTTTATGAAATTTTAAGAAATATTGCTGCAGCAAAAATTTCTGGCTCATTTGTGTCCTCTGTTTTCTATAATCACCAAAACACACGCAGGAGATGTGTGCTAATGTTGGATATTAACCCTTATCACACCATGGCTGTGTGATAGTTCTGCTTCACACTGGGACAAAATAGAACCACCTTCATGTGGCTTTCCAGCATGGACAGGGCTGCGTTCAGACACACTCTGCTCTAGCAAATCTGTGTCCAAAGCATTCACATATTTGTAATTACTGTCAGTACTGTGGTACTGGACCACACAACCACTCCCTTCTGATGAGGTTAACAGGGTAGAACACAACTTTCGGAGGGGCTTTGCTCTCCCCACTGACCTCTCATCCTCTCATTCAACAGAGTATAGAACCACAGAAGGGACCTCAAAGCTCATTTTGGAAACAAGGTGTTCTGAATTTTTTTTGTCCTAAATCATCACCAGAATACTGATTTTTTTTTCATGCAGGACCACTCATCTTTTTATCCTTAAGCATCAAGTGTCATCTGGTGGATTGACACAGAACTGCACCGGAGAACCTCTCAGAGCAAATTTTACTTGGGAAGGAAAAATAAACACAGCAGAGGCAATATTTACCTACAGTCTCAGAGATGCAAACAAGAGAAGCACAAACCTCTGTCAGACACAAGTATTCAGAAGAGGATCAGCCATAAGACTCTCATCTCATAGCACATCCAGGGATTTGATGGACTTAACTCACTGAAATTTGGGAAGCACAAGTGGTTTAGGACTTACTGCTCAAAAGCTACAAAAAAGCATTCAGAAAGCTACTCAAAAGCTGTATGTCTCCAGCAAAGACATCAAAAACCCTCAGTCAATTTATTTAAATTTAATCTGAGATCCATAAGGAACTACCTGAATGTGGAACTGAAGCTTTAAAGGGAAACAGTCATCTGGAGTGATGTGTAAAGCTGTTTTCCCTCATGAAGAAAACAAAATAAATAAATAAACAGATGCCTTAATCAAGGCCAGTAGTAACGCTACAAAACTCTAAAGAAAAGAGCAAATATTTAACTAGAAACCAAACTTCCTATTTCTTTCTGTGTCTTTGCAACACACACCCTGGGTTTGTCTCTCAGCCAACATTAATCAGCTCTGACATCATTATTTTAGAAAACAGACATCTCCTTTCTTATCACTGAAGAGACTGAGCCAAGAAGAAGAGAGAGTTTACAACAAACTCCTAAAGAAGCTCAAGAGAAAAATATAAAATTAAAAAAAAATAAAATAAAATTACATTAAGTAAAAAAAATGAAACTAATAAAATAAAATTAATAAAATAGGTTTGGGTTGGAAGGGACCTTACAGTTAATCTCATTTCAACAAGATGTTGCTGACAAGGGCAGGGACACCTCCCACTAGCCCAGGTTGCTCCAAGCCCCATCCAACCTGGCTTTGGACACTTCCAGGGATGGGGCAGCCACAGCTTCTCTGCCC
>JAWWEE010000228.1:0-19185 GCA_035221455.1 Xenops minutus | reverse complement strand
CTCTCCCTGCCTGTTCCTGCCTCTTCCCCTGCCTGTCTCCTGCCTTTCCCTGCCTGTCCCTGCCTGTCCCTGCCTTTTCCCCTGCATTTCCCTGCCTTTCCCCCTGCCTTTCCTCCTGCCTGTCCCTTGCCTGTCCCCTGCCTGTCCCCCTGCCTTTCCCCAGAAATCAGCTGGAATCCCCCGTGCTGCCCCCCGTGCTCCTCCACTCCCCACGTGCACGGCGCCGTTAATGACTTAACGTTATTACCAGCATTATTTTTACTCAAAAAGCTCTTCAAACAAACATTAAACCATCTGCTTCCCAAGCAAACCCTCAGGGTTATGTTTCATCCTAACTTTCTGCTGTTATTGTTAAAGCGTGGCCGTTCAGAGCTGCTTCCCATTAGCCCCCATCCCTTGGGATTCACGGCTGGCAACAGAAGGAAATGTTGCTCCAGCAAAAAAAAACCCTGGAAAATCCTTCAGCTGGTGTTTGTGAGGTGCTTGAGGTGGGTGATGCTTGTCCTGGGAAGGGTGGGGTTATGCTGGGGAGCATCCCAGCCTCTTTCCAAGAGCTCTTTCTGCTGGGAGACCTTGGAGAGCTTCAGCCTCCTGCGAGGATTTGAAGTGAAGAGCGTGATTTTACGACCCTGATTCAGCAGAGCTCTTGAAGAAGTGCTTGGAATTAGTGTGTGCTCACACATTTCCCTGACTCCAGGCTGATTTCCATGCAACAATAAGTTAAAAAAAAAAAACTCAAAAACCACTTGGTGAGGAAGAGGAGAACTGGAGAGCTGTGCCTGGGAATGCAGCTGGCACAGGCAAGAGACCCTTAATTCCCACTTCAACTTTTTGCAAGCAAAGAAGAGCAGAGGGGCACTGAAAAGGAGAAGAAATAATTTCAAAACCGAGGAGGGGAAGAAATGTTCACCCAAAATGCAAATTCACCCAGTTCTCCCCGGGTTTGAAGGTGTTTAGTGGTGAGAATCAGAGGAGTAAGTGGAAAAGACATCTTGAGGCTGAGCATCCATAGGACATCACCTGAGATCCCTGGATGGGAAGCACAGCAAACCTGGGCATTTCACTGCTGGGAAGAAAAGCCATGCCCTGTTGTGTCCCCTCCCAGAGGCAGCTGCCCTGCTTGGAATCTTCCACTACAATTAATTCTTCACTTTAATAATCACCCTCAGTTTATTTATTTGCAAAACACCTGTTGTTTTTTTTTTCTTTTTTTTGGTTTAAACCCACCCCAGCCCGGTGTTCTCCCCATCACACCTAATTTAATTTATACACTGCTTTCTTCCTATTTGCCAAACATAAAAAAACCTCTCCCAGCTAAGAGCCTGCTTTCCATTCCGGAGATAGGCTCCATTCCTCACTGCACACATGCCTGCATATATTTGAACAAGTTTGATTCAGTGTAGCTGACACAAAAACCACTTAGTTGTTTCCCCTACATCATCCGAAGTTAATTCTCCTGACAAGCACAGGAGGCTTTTCAGCAGTTTTTCTCTCTCAGCTCCCCTTGGTTTCTGCTCTCCCTGTTTCCCTCCCCTCGCCGTCCAATTTCCCTGAGCCTGAGCAGCTGAACCCCAGCAATTTGTCCTCAATATTTGTGAAACAAAAGCATGGAAAGGGTGTCCATGGGTGACTGGAGCCACTGAGCTGGATTCTGTTGCTGTGTGTTTTGTGCACACGCCGTGTTTTTGAAGGAAATGAAAAATGGGGAGCTGGAAAGGCCGGATCATTCAACACCTGGGTTGGGGCGAGCTGTGGCTTTATCATTCCCTCTGCATTCCCTCTGCATTCCCTGACTTTGGGGGGGTTTTGCTGGTCCTTTGCTGGGTTTGATGGTGATGGAGAGGCTGGTCCTGATCCACTGAGCACAGGATGAGGGACATCCCTGTGCTATCCCTGCATCCATCACCCCTGGGCTCTGCCCTCTTGGCACAAGGGGTTTTTATCCCTTGGGCTCCTCCAGCAGCATCTCACTCCTGTTCCCATCCCAGTCCCAGCTGCCCATGGACTGCACAGGGAGGCACAGCCCTGGGGGTTGGTGCATCCAAGCAGCTCTCCTGCCCCCCAAGATCTCCAGAGCCTCCCCAGCTATTCCAAGTTTATCTCCATCCCTGCTCCCAGACGGCTGCCAGTGATGGATGCATTGCTGGGCAGGGACAATCAATTGGGAAAGCAGCCCTGTCTGGAATTTATTCAGGGCTGAAATGGGCTCCCCAGGCTCCAAACATATCGATTCTCTCCGTGGTGGTTATTTTTACCATTATTTACGTTCTAGCAGCATCCAGGGCCCCAGCTCAGCTCTATTGTGTTGGATGCTGCTTGGAATGAGATCCAGCACCTCCTCCCCACAAAGGGGGTTATAAATAAATGGGAGGGGGGAAACAACATTCTCACATCCCTGATGTGCTTGAAGAAGACAAGTGACACACCAAGGGCACTGCTGTGGGTGCAGGAATCAGGGCTGAGCTGCTGCTCCTCCAACATCATCCCAGGAATCATTATTTTGGGGGAAACTGGCCCAGAAACAGGATGGAGCAGTTGTTCTGAGGGGAAGGTTGATGTGGTGACTGAACAGGCTCCAAAAACAAGCCTTGGGGGACAACAGGGTGGGGTTTGGAGCAACCTGGCCCTGTGGAAGGGCTGATCTTTAAGGACCCTTCCAACCCAAACCATTCCATGCTTTTATGAACGGCTCCCAACATCAAACTGGCTGAAGAAACTGATGGGTTTTTAGGCTGATCTATTCATTGTTTTACCCTTTCCCAGCGTCCTGTTGTTGAGGAGCTTTTCATTCTCTGCAGCTTTTGTGGGAGCCTCTGCAAAGCTGCTCCTTATCGGTCTCCTTTTCCTCCTGTCTCTAAATATTTATCCTAAATTTCATTCTGCTGGTAAATAAACGCTTCCACCTCTTCTATTCCCTAACGCTGCCTTTTAAATTAATCTCTCCAAAAGTAATTGGGGAGGAGAGGAAGGAGTTGAGGTGGATAAGGAGGGAGATGAAGACGTGGCAAAACAAAGCGTTTTATTCAAATCCTTTCTTTTAGTGAAGTTTCAAACTAAAAATAGCCGGAATTTCGACATTCACATTTCTTAATTGCTTATTTTCCATATCCCCCGTAGGTAGGATGAGACATCACAGCCTTAACTTGTGGCACAAGAAGTTTGGGGATGGGTATTAAGATAAATGTTCTGATCACAGTGAGGGACGGGAAGGAGGAAGGACAAACTGAGCTAAAACATCTTTTTTGAGTTCTCTCTGAGCCTTATTTTCTTCCTCTGAATCTTTCTTTTAATCTGTGTGCCCCTCTCTGACCCCCAGCACTCGGGAGCCTTCCTGAGCCTTCCTGATCCCAATGTGGCACAGATATTCCAGGATATTTAACTCCAAACCAAGGCTCACCAGAGATATTCATGGTGTGTGACATTAAGCAGGTGCAAAAATGTTTGGAGGATCAAGAGCCTCGTTTATATTAAAAAATCCAGGAGAAATCCCACTGGGTCAGTTTAATGGGTTTTACTGGAAGGCAAGACCACAAGCCATGGGAATTCTTGCCTCAAGGACCCAGGGACAGCAATCCCTTGTTGTTTTTTTTTCCCCTGGCTAAGGGTGTAATTCCCTGTGGCAGAACCACCTCAGTAAATGTAATGATAGTGTAGGTGTTGCATGGTCGGCTCCTGCACAGCCCACCCAGCTTCCCCTCTCTTTAACTCCCCTGGAAATAAATGCTGCTTTGGCAGAGGAGGAAAAAAAATGCAACGAAAAAAAGTGAAAAAAATAAGGCAGGGGGGGCAAAATCCAGCGAGGGGGTCCCAAAGGGCCACCAAGGGGGTCCCAAAGGGCCACCAGGGCTCCTTTGTGCTGCCCCGGGGTGGTTTCTCACTCACAGCACACGGGTGGGGTGGTGGGCTCAGCATCCCATGAGGGTCCTCTTTTTGGTTTAATTCCCTGCATTTTGCTTATTCCCACTGCTCATCCAGGCAGGGAATGTCCCATCCCTGGAAGTGTCCAAGGGCAGGTCGGACAGGACTTGGAGCAACCTGGGCTAGTGGAAGGTGACCCTGCCCATGGTCGGGGTGCGGTGAGATGGGTTTAAGGCCCCTCCCCACCCATAGAATCCCATCCCGGGTTTCTGGGATCCATTCTGGGATTCCATGGTCTCAATTCAAGGAGTTTTGCATTCCTGCTGTTTATTTAATCTCAGTGCTGGACTCCACTCAATATTTGCCTTCTCGCCCCCACTGTTTGTTTTTGTTTCCCTGTGTATTTTCTTTCCCTGTTTATCAAATATTTGTCACCCTCTGCCCAGAAATCAGGAGCGCTCTCCCTTTGCTGCCTCCCTTGGTCCTGCCCAGCTCCAGGAGCAGAGGGGAAACTCCTTGGTTTTCCAAGGGCAGGATGCTCCGAGCCAGCAGACATTGGAATCTCAGGGCAGGAGACACGGAGAGCAAAGCCCTGGGCTCAGGGTTTTGTTTCTGAGCCACAAAACCTTCCATAAAAGCTCACTATCTTATTTTCTTTTCCTCTCTGAGCGTGGAAAGGGTTGTTGGGTTTTTTCCCAAGTCTTCCAGGGCAGATTATTTCCCTCAGCTTTTATCCAGGGACCTTGAGCTTTCCTATAAATGGAATTTTCCTGCTGTTCTGTGCTTTGGGCATTGTTTTGGCCACTTTAAGAGAGGAAAAGTGAAGCAAACAGACAATGTCTGTCACAGAGGGACCCAGGTGGTGTGGTCTGGCAGGGCGAGGTGTGTCCCTAAGGAAGGGCTGTGGGATGTTCCCGTGCCCCACAGTGGATTAATCCATTTGTAACCCCAAATCTCTCCTTCCCCACCCTCCTGCTCAGTGTGGAGCTAAGAGATAACCCAGGGGCTGGCCTGCACACTGCCCTGACTCCGAGAGTGCTGGAAAATGGGAATAAAGACGATGAAATAAAAAAAAAAGAGGGGAAAAAAAGATGCACTGAGCGATGCAGAGGCTGGAATTAGAATAGACCATTTTCCTCCCGAAAAAAAATAATAAATAAATAACCCCCCAGCCCATTGTTTCATATGAGGTTTCCTCTCGAACAAGCAATTGTGAAGCCAACCTGGCCCCGAAATGAGCTGTCACTCCTCGGGCTGAGCAAACACTATTGATTGCAGTGAGGGGAGGGGGCCGGCGGCTGCTGCACACCCGGAGGGCTCATGGCACAGGGCTCCGGCTCCCTCTGCAATTGGCACCCGCTGATGATGCACATTGGGCTGGCACCGCTTCCCTCGGTGGCACCGCCGGGCTGTGCCAGCAGGTAGCAGCCAAAATCGTCCTCCTTGGACGTGGCTTTGGGTGGAGAGTTGATTTTTTTTTTTTTCCTGGCGTGTGGATTTTTCTTTTTATGTTTTGGGGGGTTTTTTTGGCATGTGTTTCTTCTCTTGGGAGGCTCCAAGCTCGTCCCGTGCTGCCTCTGCAACCTCCTCCCCCTGAGCATCCTGGGTTTCAGTGTCTCCCTCTCCACCTTCCACCAGCTTTGCTCTAACCCAGGCTGCTGCTTGGTTTTACTCTTTATCTGAGCTGGCAGCTCTCTGTTTTCCAAAGATTTCCCCCTGCCTCCTCCTGTCCTTTGCTGTGCCACACCGGCTCCATCCCTCCTTCCCCCCGTGCTGCCATAGCAACTGCTGGAGATGCTCAGCAAGGCCGGCCTGGCCAGGACCACCTGCCCACGAGTGACTCCTTCTCCAGGTGCTTTTCCACCGAGCAGGTAACACTGAGTGTTCCAAAGAGCTCCCGCTGCAGCGATATCACCATCCGGAGGGTTTCCTGGCTAATAAAGCCCATCCATAGCCTCGGGGTTCCTGCAGCTCACTTGGCAAAGGCATGTGATAGTCCTGCAGTGAGTGGACCCAAATGGATTGGCTGGGATTATCCATCACGTTTATATTCCCCACTTCATCCCAAAGGATCCCGACGTGCCTGGCAGCCGATGGGATCCATCATCCGGCCTTGAAGCGTGGCTGGATCCTGCTGGGATGGAGCAGCTGCTGAACACGGCTTTGTGGGGGGAGCTCGTCCCACCGCCCTGGAAAACCAAGAAGAGCTGTGGGGAGATGAATCCAACTTCCAGAAAAAGCTGGGATCCCATCCCGCTGCTGGATCCCGTCCTGAGTCCCTCACTGTCCCCGCAGACCATGCTAAACCTTCTCTAATTCCATCTGTGCCCCTTGTTCTCTTGTTCTGGGAGAACTGGTGTCCCCAAAGCGAGTCTGGCCGTGTCACCGCTCCCCTCTCACCTCCCACCCCACGCTTCTTCCCAAATCACTGTTGTCACCTCCCTCTTTCTCCTCCTGTCCCACATCCCTGGGCTCTCTGCAGCCAGTCCCCAGCCCTGTCCCTGTCCAGGGGTGGCTCGGGCTGTGTCCGTGTCACTTGTCACCCACGCTGCGGGTCACTGGCTTTGGAAAGAACACTGGATCGAGGAGGGGAAAGGGGGGAATCGCCTCTGGCAGCCGGGGCTGGGCCGCAGTTAACGCGATCAGAGGAGTTATGCGATAACAGCCCGGTAATATCCCCGGTAATACCCCGGTAATACCCCCGTTAATACCCCGGTAATACCCCCGTTAATACCCCGGTAATATCCCCGTTAACACCCCCGCCTCCCCAGCGTGCTGCAGCCCTGCCAGCTCGCTAATGAGCCGCTCTTCTTGCATTATCCACCTTCACTGTCCGCTTATTACCGGCAATAACCCGACAGTGACAGCACTCGGGGCCAGGATCCGTGTGGTCCTCGCAGCATCCCAGCTCGGGACGACAGCGGGGACAGTGCCCGGGGGTCCCGAGGGCAAAACTCACCTCCTGAGGCTCCTCCCAACAAGGATTCCTCTTTTCCATGCTGTAAATGGGGTCATCCTTTGAAATATTTTGGAATCTCCTGGCGAAAGCAGCCCCCTGTCGGGGGGGATGTTATTGATGCTGTCATCGCAGAGCCCGCAGCTGCTGTTCAGAAGGTTGCCCAGCCAGTGTTTCTGGGGGTGTAATTCTTCCTGAGCAAAGTTAACCACTAAAAGGGGTTATTTCACCAGGTAAAAGTCAAGCTGGGAAGGTTTGTCCCCGCCATGTGAATAGCAATCATGTTGTGTTTTATATTAAGAGATCTCTTCCCTGCAAACCCCGTTATCCCAGTTCTGCAGCTGCAAAGGGGGAACTGGTGACACTTTCCAGGTGTTCAGGACAAACAGGGGAAGGAATGACATTTCTGCTCATAGAGTTTCTCGTGCTGCAGCCCTGAGGAACACAAAAAGGTTATTTTTTCCCAATTTAGACCAAGTTTTGAGCGCAGGCAGAGCTTCAGCCCCTTTATGGCTATACCATAAACCAGGATACGTGTGCTGGCTTGGGCTGGATTTTCTGTGAGGTGTTAAAATGGCAGGAGGGGGAGAGGGATGGATGGACTGGAGCCAGAACAGTCACATCCAGCACCTCCTGAGCATCTCTGAGGAGCACCTAAAGGGACAGTGTTGGCACTTGGGTGGCTGCCAGGCTGAGGATGGGACAGAAACGAGCTGGGAAGGGGATTCCTGTGTTTTAGGAATCCTTTTGAGCAGAGGCACCAGCCCCACACTGTCCCCATCCTGCTGTCACCCAGTGCTTGGGGACATGAAGATGTTCCATTGCCAGCTCCAGGCAGGATCCCAGGCAAAGGGCACAGGCTGCCATCCATTAGCAATTCCCCAGCACTGCAATTTATCGCTGTCATTTAGGGCTCATCTGCTATTATTTAGTCTATTTCCACGATCTTATTACATTTTTTATTCATAGGGGGGTTAGATTTATATATGGGGATCAATAAAAGCCTCTATCACGGCTACATTATTAATAAGGAATACATTATCTGCAGCCAGCCAGCCCACTCGATTGGATTTACTCACTGGAGAAGCTTTTTGGGGGCAATTCCGAAAATTTACTACCTGTTCGATCCCTCTTCCTCTCCCTGGGCACTCATCCCTCCCTCCTCCTTGCACGGGGATAATGGCAACTTTATTTAGCAGCATCTGTCCTTTGTCCCTGCAGATGACACTGTGCCTTTATCCTCCAACAGCCCCTAAATCTGCAGGGCAGGAGCTCGGGAACAGCATCCTCAGCTCCTTGGTGTTGTAGGCACCATCTATTTGGTATCAGGACACTTTATTCCCTTCCTGCTTTGTCTGTGGCTGCATAGGGAGTAAGTCTGTGGCCACCTCCAGCACCTCACAGCCATGGGGACATCAGCTTTAGGAGGCAGAAAACTGAGGCAGCAACATAAATCAGGAAAATTCAGGATAAAATCACCTGCTGATGTTGGATTTTGGTAGTGCCACCCCCTCCAGCACAGGCACAGAAACTCAGACTCCTGCTCCAAGCTCTGCCCTCCATCCAAGTCACCAAGCAGGGGCTGACCAGCAACTGTTTCAACTATTTTTTCACCGTTTTGCATTTGGGAAGGGCTGGGAGGAGAATTCCAGCTCAATTCTTGCTGGGTTTTATGGATGGCATCATCCAGAGGTGCCAAGGGAGGGTGAGCACCCACCACAGACACCCACAGGATGCCCAAAAAGCTGGGAATGGGCTCAGGGCCCTGCAGTGCTGGGAGGGGATGGATTTGTCCCAGGTGACACAGGGAAGGGACATAAAATCTCCACGAGTGGCTCCTGAGCCCCAGCCCTGAGCTGGGGACAGCTGGGGGGGCAAGGGGTGACCCTGTCCAGCTTCCCAGACTTCATCTGCTCACAAATCTAATTCTAATCAGCAGTAATTAACCCTAATCATCATAATTAACAGAGAAGGAGAAAATATTAGGGGGGATAATAAAACCCTTTGCCTGGGGAAGCCCTGGGATAAGTCAACCCATTGGCACCGTGCTTGTACCATGTCAGGGGTTTATGGGAACATGAACTGAAAAGCTCATCAGAATCCAGTCCAGCCACAGTTCAGGCTCTGACCTCCTCCAGCTAATTACTAGCACAGTAATTAATCATGCAGAAGCATTAACGAGGCGGTTCCTCCCTCTGCTCGTGCTGCAGGGGCTGGTGGGGGCTCTGTGAGGGGCTGGGGTGGGAACGAGCAGTGCTGTGGGTTCACCCCGGCGTGGAAAATCAATCAGTGAGTAGAGTCCTTGCATACGGAAAATGGCTTTTCTTCCCCCGGTGCTCTTAGAATTCAGGACCTCTCGTGTGCAGAGGAAGCAAAGAGTATTTGGTTTTAAAGATCTTTAATTATCATCCCTTCTGGAGAGCTTTGGGGAGCGGCATCAGGCAGGAGTTGGGGGGAAATAGCTGAAATAACATCCCAATTACAAGAGGTATAGGGAGAATATCTAAAATAATAGCACAATTACAGTAATAACTGTCAAAAATAAACGCCATTTATCAGCAAACACAAATATATTATTTATTAGCTGTTGCATGTGCCCATCTCTTGCTGGAGACCCCAGGATGCTCCGTGGGGAGCAGTGGCTGCAGATCCAGCTGTGGCAGAGCAGCCTGTGACAGCAGCACATCTGGGAGCTGACAATTCAGATGCCAGCGAGTGTTTATAGAGCTCTGAAGGAAGCAGAGCTGCCAAATCCCTCCCCAGCTTCACTCTCCGTAGGGAGCAGAGGGAGGCAGCTCCTTTCCACTGCCCCCCTCGCCTGCCTATGATTTGCTCCCCAGACACCTCAAACACCTTTAAAAAGCACCTTTAAAACACCTTTAAAAACACCTCTTAAACCCCAGGTCCCTGATGCTTTTCCTGGCTGCCCAGTGCAAGGCTCAGCCCTCACCCTGCTCGTCTCAGGCTTTAAAAAGAATTAAAAATAACAATCTGATCTGTATTTTCCCCAGCTCTTCCAAAATTCATGTCTTTCCACCACGTTCCCGAGGAAAAAAAAGAAAAAAACCCAGGCAACTCAGCCAGTCGGCAGTAATAGTCTTGTGAAGTTCCAAATCATCTCTTCTGCTCGAACTAAACTGTGTCCCTGATCAGAATGAAATCAGGAATTTAGCAGCATTAAGTCCTTTTAACTACACTATTTATTCCGCTGTGGATTGTGGGTTGTTACGGGATTTCTCAGCCATTCTGTGATTTTGGAGGGTTGGGGGGTTTTGGGGGTGTTTTTTTGGGGGGTGTTGTTCTCTCAGGAGCTTGGAGCACTTCAAACTGTGTTGTATAATTGTATCATCATGTAAATTAAATGTGTCTCTGCTGGATGATGCTTGATGTTAATTCAAGTGCCAAAGCAGATGCGTCAGCAAACAAGGTGTAGCTGGGCATAAATACAGAGATATGGAGAATATAAATATATGTATCATAGAATCATGGAATGGTTTGGGTTTGGTGAGATCCTGCTCAGATCCAAGGGGGGTTTTGGTGTCTTTTTGTGTGTCTTTCTTCATAAAATCATGGAATGTTTCCAGTTGAAAGGGACCTTAAAGCTCATCTCGTTCCACCCCCTGCCATGGGCAGGGACACCTTCCACCAGCCCAGGTTGCTCCAAGCCCTGTCCAACCTGGCCTTGGACACTTCAAGGGAGACTACAAACTCAATGCATACATATGGAAAAGCAATGGGATGTGCATGTATGTATGTGTTTATATAAACATATATAAATACCCCCTCTTTCCTTCTTCATTGCCCTTGCCCAGGTGCCTGAACCAGTGCCAAGAGGGTACAAAATGCAACTAGAGGTGGAAAACCATCACCCAAAGAGGTGAAAATGCTTCTCAAAACCTCAGTGGGTGTTTTGGGGCAGAATAAGGGACCAAACCTAAGATTTCCAGGTGGATTTCCAGGCTCAGAGCCCCCCCAGGGCTGGCACAGAGGGCAGAGCATCCAGGTTATCCAACAGGTTGGAGAGACATTGGTATGCAAGGGACAGCCAAGGCAGCCTTTCTATCAGAGCCTCACAAAGGCAATTCTGAGCAATTGATATAAAAAGGTGTCAGTTCTGGTTTAAGTACTGTATTACCAGCAAAGATTTATCTGCTTCAAAGATTCCCTCGTGCCACCAAGGGAATAAACAGCTCCTCTCCTTATCTCCTTCCCAGAGTGCAATATTTTCTCTGCTCGACTTTGGCTCCTAAAAGACTTTTTCTTCCACTTTCTTATTCGCATATTGTGATTTAGAACAACCCCTCCACCCCTAAAATCCTCTGGAAATCTCCCGGGGAAAATGACTTGTTGGGGTCACTGTGGGGGAAAAGGAGTGGTTTGTGCTGGGAGGTGTGAGAAGGGGATGGAGGGATGGGAAGGGGCTCCATCCCAAGGGTGAAGGGAACAGCTCCAGGGAATAGTTCCAGCTGCAAAGAGCTCCAGTAGCAAAGAGGAGCAGATCATTCCCACTGGTTTTTAGGTGTTTCTGTGCAGAAATCCCGGGGGGAAACTGCAAACCCCATCTCTGCCCACCCCTGGGTCACTCGGGGGGCAAGGCATTGGTGGGAGTGAGGAGTGGGGGATGCATGGAAAGGGTCATCTCCCCCCCTCTTTATTTCCTTAAAAAACCCCAGGATTTGGGAACTGAGCGGCCCAGCAGCCAGTGTGGATCCCCTGGGAGATGGAGAGGCTGCCTGGCTGCTGCTGGGTCCAGAGATCAATAGACAAAACAGTTTCCACCTACACTTTGCCGAGCTGCTGAGTTGGATCTGCATGGGAATGAGCCAGCCCTGATCCCGGAGCTTTGCTGAGCTCCTGGAGGGGGAAAAAGGAGAGGAGGCAGGATGGATCCAGGCTGGGATTCACCCTGTGCCTGGGAGGGATGTGGAGCTGTATCACGGTGGGAAGGGTCCCCCAACCCCAAGCAATGCTGCTGCACATCTTCCCGTGCTTTCCCAAGTCATTCCAGCCAGCCATTTCTAAAATGATGTCTTTAAACATATTTATACAGGCCACATATATTTTACATGCCTGCAAGCGTGCATTTTATGAAGCATATAAAGAAAGCAGATGGAAATGATCTGTTCCTCCTGTACAGCTTGTCTCTTTGGGGGGGGGACAGGAGATAACAAGGACCTATTTCATTTGGCTCGTACCTGCAGGATGCCAAGCGATAAATTGAGGAGGGAACTTTTGAAGAGTGTGTTCCCTTTTTCCCCCCTCTCTTTTTATGCATTCCAAGCCTGGAAAGACCCGGCAAATTGAAAAAACTATTTGCAGGCTCTCAAAGCCTGGGAGTCTCTCTCTTCCCTCTCTTGTTTGCTCACTGAAATGAACGGGCTTTCCCCTCCCCACGGATCGCGGCGTTTGCAGAAGGTTCTGGCCCTCTGCAAACTTGGCAAAACGGTCCTTCAGGTGCGTTTTGAGGGGGTTTTTTTGGAACAATTAGATCAAGCACCAGCTCCAGCCGCTGCGATCCGGCAGCTCCGCATCAAATATTCAGCGTGGATGGTTCATTATCAGCCTAATTCACTCTCCGCGGCCACGGCCGGGTGCTCGGAGAAATTAAACTGTGCCCGCACCTCTGAAGAGGCTGCGGCAGCCGAAGCTGTGCCTTTCCCAGGCCAAAAATTAATCCTGCCACTGGAGCCAGCAAGCCGTGCAATTGCAGCCCCGGAATTAACAGGAGTTAATTAGTCACTCTCCTGGGCTGCAGAGCGCCGGCCCCGGGGTCTGCAGCGCGATCCGGGCGTAACTCAGCTCTTTGGGGATGCTAAAGTGGATGTTTGGAATCCTGGGATGGAATGGTTAAGGTTGGGAAAGACGTCCAAGACCATGGAGTGCAGCCTTTGAGCGGGTACCACCGTGCCCTGTAATTCCCATCAGGAAGGGCCGCGTTTCCCTGTGTTTGGAACAGCTGAAAAAATGCATTAAAACCGCTTAAAAACCACTTTGGAAAGACACGAGTGTGGCCATACCGGTGAAAATTGGCCTTGAATTGGGTGTCCCTTCCAACCCGGACTATTCTGTGAATTGGGTGTCCCTTCCAACTCGGACTGTCCTGTGAATTGTCTGTCCCTTCCAACTCGGACTGTCCTGTGAATTGGGTGTCCCTTCCAACTCAGACTATTCTGTGAATTGGGTGTCCCTTCCAACTCGGACTATTCTGTGAATTGTCTGTCCCTTCCAACTCAGACTATTCTGTGACCTCCGCAATGACACAGGCTGGGAGGGAAGAGGCGCTCCGGCTGCTCGGCCACCTGGAACACGGGGAATGGCTGTGAATCCCGCTTTATGTGCCCACAAACGCCCTGTCTGCGCTCCGGGAGGCTTTACAGGCGGATAAATCTGTGCCACTCGGAGCAGAAAAGCATCAGCCCCGGCGGCCTGGCCGAGCCCGGCTTTACAAGGCCGGCAATTAAAGCCCTGGTCGGCACAGGGGCTCTCGGAAAGGCTGACACATGTTCGGCTAATGGGGCTGCCTGCAGCACTTTAGGAGCACTTGAAGAGGCACAATGGGAGGCAGGAGAATCCTCCCTCTGTTATTCCCGTTTTCCGAGGCAGGAAAGTGGCCGATCCCTCTCCGGGGCTCCTCGGAGGGCACTTCGGCCGTGATTTAGTGCAAAAGCAGCTCGAGGAGCATCATCCCCCCACGCACCGTCAATTTGCTGAGTCTGGGATAGTCCAGGCTCTCCAGGAGGGCACGGAATGACTTTCCAGCACAGCAGCTCCGGAGATGCTCAAGGAGCATTAACTCACAGCGACAGCACCGTGTGAATGCCCTGAGTGGGCATTTCCGTACGACTCCACAGTGCCTGTGGGGGGCAATCGAAAAAAATGCCCAAAAAAAGGCCAAAAAAAGGCAAAAAAAGCACCTCTGCCTGTTCCTTTACAGCTTTTTCCCAGGTGGAGGAAGAGGAATTACCTTCCCAGGGAGCTGTGCAGCAGCACACTGGAAGAGCCAGTGGCTCAGGGACAAGTTGTCCAGCAGCAAAATCACCCCAATCCACGTGATTTGGACCCTTTGGGCACAATTTGGGTGAAACACTGAGCTGTGGGGGAGGGCAACACCCAGGCATTGGCATCAAGAAGCCTTTTCCCCTCAGAAAGCAGGCTATGGGGCACTGTGGGTTTGGATTTCGTGGCCCAAGGGTTGAAGGACCCAGATGATGCTCCCTGAATGTCTCAGAGGCTGCACAGGGGGCACCCATGAGACTGTCCACGCTGGGGTTATCTCAGAGCAGCTGAGCTGGAGGTGGCACAAGGTTTTCCAGGGATGTCAGCTGCAGAGTCCTAGGGAAAGGACCAAATTCCATGGCTTGTGGCGGGTGGAGCTGCTGTGGCTCATGAGCAGCTCTGACCCATCTCGGAGAGCTCGTTTCTCCCTTGTCACACACACACTGCTGGTCACTGCTTGGTGCATCCTTGCCCAGGCTCCCTTAGCACAGGGCTTGGCTGCTCTCCATGTGATTACAGATGCAGACACAGGAGCTGCAGCCAGACCAGGCTCCTGCATTCGGATCAGCCCCGGGGCTGGAGATGACACCTGAGATACACCGGGCTGGGACAGTGAGGATGATGGGACAGGCACCTAATTAAGCACTTCATGCATGGGTGGTCGTAATGAAAACCTTATTGCCAAGAGGATTGGTCTTGGCCATGCTCAGGATTCAGCAGTCATGGGGAAAATGTTTTAAAAAAAGGAAAAATGTTAAAAAAACCCACAGTAAAAAGCCCAAAACTTGGCACTGAAAGGTGGCAGGTCTCTCCCACTCCCCTCCCCACCTTGGTTATTAAATGTGTGGCAGGTGGAGGTTTCTCTCACCTGCTCAAGTATTTGGCCACGGGCTGCTGGAGACAAGAAAACTTTGGGATTTATTCATGGCCACCTGTCAGGCAGGGGCTGTCACTCCCCACGCTGAGCTAGAGCCTCAAGTTTGCTGTGCCATAAATCAGCTCCTCTTGGACATCGTAACTCTTCTTTATGGGCTCTTTCTCCCTCATAAATAAACCTCATTCCATATGTATACACTGCAAAAGGCACAGCCTGATTTGCAGCTCGGGACTGGCTCTGGTGGCACCTCTGCCAGCTCAAAGTGCCTGGGGGATGTGGGAAATGTCCCCAGGCTGGCTGTGGGATTCATCCCTGCGTGGGATCTGCAGGCACCAGGACCTTCCAAGAAGACCTGGGTGAAGCACACACTGAGGTAGGTGCTGTTTCCCATCCAAATTCCCCTCTGGCAGAGCAGGGAGCAGAGCCAGTCCCTTGGGAAGCCCTTCAGCCACAAAATCCTCTTCCCAAGCAGAGAATAAACGTGTTTGCTGAAATGAGGAGCAAGGGGAGAGACTGTCATTGGCAGGAGGGGGAAAAGGAGCTTTGGGAAAAATGGGAACAAATGGAGAGAGGTCTGAGGGTTGTTTTCCTTCCCCCTGTACAGTTTTTGGGGGATGAACCCAGCAGGGATTGAAGTGGACCCTCGGGGGGGATGGGGTAGGGAAGATTCCTCCTTGGCACCCCCCAGCCAGGAGCAGGGAGGGAACAGGGATGAACGCTCAGCCTCACACAAAGACCTCATTTCAGCCAAAACAGCCGAGCAATTTATGTGCCCCGCTGTCCAAATGAAGAATGGACCCCTCTGTTTTTGTCCCCTGGCTGGTATTTTAATGGCAGATTATCAGGAAGTAGGAAAAAGGTGGAATCTGCCTTTGAGACTGCAGAAGGAACTTTGGAATTTGGGTTTCACAATGGCTCGAAGGCACCAGCCAATGATCCCTGGCATCTCCCAGGGCTTGGACACAGACACTTCTCCCACCCCATCGTAGCTCTTGTCCCTACAGGGGTCACAGGGACTTCACAGCAATGCCAGAAACACCAAGACCAGACTCAACCCAAGTGCACGTGGATGCAATTCCTGCTGAAGTCCATAAAAGCAGGGCTAATCCACCTTTATCCCAATTTTGTGCTGCACCAGCACCAAATCCAAGGGCTGGCATGGAGCTGCCTTGCTGCTGCTGCCCAAATTATCATTTTGAATGGTTTAAGTTGGCACCTTCCTACGCAGGAAGCAGATTAAGCCTGAACAGAGCATTTTTTATATCTCCACAAGTTCCAGTCGAGGAGACACAAGGGAGCCCTGGCAGTGAAGGGGGGGCTGGGATGCTGAGCACCTCGCAGACCCCAAACCCTTTCGGTTTTGAGTCCAGAACGTGGGAATGTCATCCTTTCTCCTCGCGGGGAAGGCAGGCAGCTGTCAGGCTGGTTGCTGGCACGGGCAGCTCCCATCTTCTGGCTGCCACCTCCAGTCAAGCTGCTGTTCACACTTCATCTGCCTCTTGACTGTTAACAAAGCCGTCGGCTGCTGGAATTACTTGGGAATCAGAACGCAGCCTAATCAATACTGCCTTCACCCACGCAGGGAGCTGCGGGAGTGGGAGGGGGTAGGGAACAGCATCTGCATCCAAAGCATCCAAGGCATCCAGAGCATCCCAGCCTTGCACTGGGCTGGGTGTGCTCCCCTCCCTGAGCTTCCCTGCCAGCCAGGCTGGCCCCGGGATGAAGCCAAGGTGTTTCCTTCCATCCCTCACCCATTTCTGAGGGCTCAGGGAAGAGGGAATCCAGGATAATGAAGAGACCAAGATGAGCTTTGTCACGGCTGAACACTCAGCCTGCTCCTCGCCCTGAAGGACCCTGGAGCATCCCCTTATTTATCCACTGTCTCCTCCCCACCCTGAAGGACCCTGGAGCATCCCCTTATTTATTCAGTCTCCTCCCCACCCTGAAGGACCCTGGAGCATCCCCTTATTTATTCAGTCTCCTCCCCACCCTGAAGGACCCTGCAGTGTCCCCTCCTTATTTACCCCTCAAAATTAACATCCCAATCCAGCTCCTCTCCAGATGAGGTGATGTCACACAGGTTTATGGAGATGCTCTTGATTTGGACCACTGATCACAGTGACAGCAGTGCAGTGCCAGGGAACTTCCCAGGCCTGCTGCTGATTTACATCTGTGATTCCACTTAATCAGAAGTGCTGCCAAAGCAATCCCAGCCAAAGGCTCCTTGGACTGATGTGGCAACAATTTGCCCTATAAATTATCCGTGGAGCACAAGGATCCCAAGTGTGCCTGTCCTAGATTAAGCCATGTCCTTGTCAGTCTTGAACTAGAGAGGAAATAAATCCCTCTCTCCCTTTTTTTTCCCCTGTCTGACCTGCCTGGAAAGCCAAGGCCTGGCAGGGGACAAACCCTGGCTCCCTGTGCAAGTGCCTTGTCTCCATCGTGGGCAGGAGAATATTGCTGTGATCCATTTGATTCCAGCAGGAGGGACACTGAGGCAAGGGAGGCTCCAGGGCTCCTTTCAGGCTTGTTGCAGAGCCAGGGGAAATAAATCAGAGAATCAGGGAATGGTTTGGGCTGGAAGGGACACAAAGACTCATCTCATTCCACTCTCTGCCATGGGCAGGGACACTTTCCACCAGACCAGGCTGCTCCAACCTGGCCTTGGACACTTCCAGGGATGGACCAGCCACAGGTTCTCTGGAAAACCCTTGCCAGGGTCTCACTACCCTCACAGGGAACAATTTCTTCCTAATATCCCATCCAATCTTCCCCCTCTGGCAGTGGGAAGCCATTCCCTGTGCCCTGTCCCTCCATCCCTTGTCCAAAGTCCCTCTCCAGCTCTCTTGGAGCCCCTTAAGCCACTGGAAGTTGCTCCAAGACCCCTGAGCTCCCCCCTCTCATCTGCTCCTGTGTAATTAGATAACCAGTTCTGGGTGCTGGGTTTTGGGGGTGCATTCAGGCAGGAAGGGCCATGTGGCTCTGCTGCCATCACTCCTCTTGTTTGCAAGGAATTTAAAAACCTTTAAAAAGGGAAAAAATGGAGCCTCCTCCCAGGAGAGCCAGATGGCTGCAGAGGCAGCAGGAATGCCATCAAAGCAGAGGGGTTTGTTGTTTGGTGGGGGATGTCTGTGTGTGCATCCAGGGACATCTGCAGTGATTCATTAGTGTTTGACTCTCCCACCCTCCTCTTCCTCACAGCTGGGAGCTCGGGGAGCTGGCACGGCCCTGCTTCCCGAGAGATTCACTTTAATCCCCCTGGAAAAGGGGTAGGAGCGATGCTGGGTCAGAATCCCCCCCTGCAGCCCCTCCTGCCCCATTCCCACCATCCCACATTCCAGTCCTGCTCCCAGGTGCCAAATCCAGGGCCAGGGTGGCTGCTCCTCCCTCTGGGTTTAGCCACGGGCAATGCCAGCCTCGGGATTGCTCAGGGCAGGTTTTGGGGCTGGAGGGGAGTGAATGGGCCAGGGATGGTGGGAATGAGGGGATGCATCCCCAGAGGGCACCCAGCTCAGAGGGCTGAAGGCACCCAAAGCAGCCTTAGGGAAGATATGGATGCTTTATTTTAATTTAAATTTAATTTTTTGGTTTAATTTATTTTTATTTCTTATTTTCATTGGGGTTTTTTTTGCTGGTTGCTTGGTTTGGGGTTTTTTTTAAGTTTTGGCATTCGTTTTTTCTGAAATAGCCACACTTTCCAAACCCTCAGCATCACATATTAAAAACCCAGCTGAGAGGGCAGTGGGCATGTTTGGGCCAGAGATAAATGTGGAGCTGCACACAGGGACAACACTTTGGTTGGGTTAGTTATGGCCCAGGAATAAATGTGTGCTTTGTGTCAGCTCTTTGCAAGGTCCTGCACTGTCCTTCCGGCCCCACAGTCTTGTCTCAGGCTGAGCAAATCCATCCACGGCCAGAAATTGATTTTCTAAAAATGTAATATGCACACACCAAAAAACCCCCAACATGTATAAAATATGTTGGTTTGCGGGGGAACAATTGAGCTCCTTTCCTGCCCCCAAAAAATCAATTGGAAGAGCGTATGGAAAAATACAATGGCTCAGAACTCTAAATAATTAGGTGATTGTGCTAAGTGAACATCTTCTTTAAAAATGGCTCAGCAGAATGTGGCTGAGGCACAATCTAATCAGAATAAACCAGGAAATGTAGCAGTTTCCAGGTGAGTAAGCTGAAAAGCAGGAATGAAAGGGAGGGGGGGAAAAATCAGGGCTGGGAATGATGAGGGAAGGAGAGGAATCAGCTGCAGACAGGAGGAATTGCCAGGGCTATTTCAGAGTGAAAGCACAAAAAAAAGGAGGAGGGGGAAACATGAAATTAAATCAATTATTGAGTAAATCAAAAAGTACGAGCTCAGGGTTGGGGTTTTCCAGGGTGTTTGGGCAAGGATGAGAAGCTGGAGCAGAGACAGGGATGGGGGGATGGAGGATACAGGGATGGGGGGATGGAGGATACAGGGATGGGGGGATGGAGGATACAG